>JAMKCH010022057.1:0-19218 GCA_023653785.1 Ophioderma brevispina
TGCGCGAATTGGCCCACGCTGACTAGCGGCGTCGGTGGACATTTTTTTCCCTAGAATTGGCTTATAACAGGCTCAATAGAGAGGTTTTGTTTTGTGCATGCTAGGGCATACCTGTGCTATCCTACTATAGACGAACCGCAACAGGCTGAATCCCTTGTGCTATCTACTATAGACAGCACAGGCTAGCCATTTCTATGCTCCCTACTATAGACAGTGCAGGCTAGAAAACGTACCTGTGCGATCACTATAAACAGCACAGACTAGGCATACTGGTGCTTATCCACTATAGATAGCACAGGCTAGGGCATACCTGTGCTATCTAACATATAACGCACAGGCTAGGTGTACCTGTGCGACTACTATAGACAGAATGGCTAGGCATACCTGTGCTATCTACTATAACAGAATGGGCTAGGGCTACCTGTGCTATCTACTATAGACAGCACATGCTAGGCATACCTGTGCTATCTACATATACCAACACAAGGCAGGGGACTCTCTTGTCAAAAATTAGGAATGCGAATTGGATGTGATGGTGCGATGCTTGTTTTCACATTGTAATTTACCTCTTATCATGCATGAAAGTATGTTTTCATAGATTGTCATTTTTAACCATTGTGGTTTTAAAATGTAGTATTTGAGTGTTGAATAAGTGGGTTATGGCGGCTGACCCATTTTACTACAGTGGTCACACATCTAAGAAACCTTTATGATTTTCTAATAAACCATGCAATAAAATCCTCTTTTTAAGTTCACTTTTAACCAAAAACCTAAAGTGATGGGTTTTCCGGTAAATTCACTCTTCATATCAGTGGAAGCTTTGATATGCTGAAAATCATGAAATAGTAACAGCTTATATGTCACTCTGCTGGCTTGACTTAATCGTGCCTACATATAGGCATAACAAGAGATATAGAGTATAGTTAATACAGGATGATAAAAGCTTAATAATAGTGAAACAAGCTTAGAAGGTATAATAGTGAATGCAATACCAGGGCAAAATTGATACACAGAAGGGTTTTTGGATCATTTCAATCTGCTTGTCAAAAGATTACACAATATTACCAGGAATGCCTTATTTAAGGTTTGCTGCATAATACAAAATCATGTTATATTTCTTTACTTAGGACAGTTATTCATGCACTCAAATAAAATGTAGAATGACACAATATGAAAGGAGCTTAGTTAAGAGTTTTGCTGCATACTAGAAATATGTTATGGATTTTACTTAAAGTTATTCATGCCCTCAAATATAAAATATACAAATGATCTGTCTTTTTTTCCTTGAAACATGCATGTTTGCCTACTATTGCATTCTAATAATGTGATTCAGGAAAGACTACAGCAAATAATAAGAGGAAAAGAAGAGAAGAGATAGACATAGTAAATGTAAAATGGGAGAAAGAGATAAGAACGAGAGGCAGATAGCGGGTTGAATGAAGGAATGAATGAAGGAAGTAAGGAATGAATCATGTAAAGAATGGGAGGGAGGAGAGGGAAGAGGGAGGGGAAGGCAAAGTTAAGGAATGACATATTTCTAGTTAGTGAAGTGGATAATAAGAGAAGAATGAGAGTAAGTGACTAGTATGTATTTAATGATTTAATTAATTAATTAAGATTAACTATGGCGTGACGAGGAGTATTATGATAATGAAAGGAAGAGGAAAAGAAGAAAGAGGTGATAATTACAAACTGTAAAGAAAATTGAGTCTTGGAGGAGAGTAGGGAAATGCGAAATGGAAGAGTCTGGGAGGAGCAGAGTAGAGGCAACATACTACAAAGTAATACAAAAAACAGTAAGAGCACGGGGAGATAACAGTGAAGCACACTATCTTTTCAATCTGAGTCAATACTTTTTTTCATGTATGGTCCTTAAACCTACTGTTATTAGCCTGTATCTATAACCGAAGGAGTCCCCACCTCCCACGTTTGTAAATGAGGCAACTAAGTATTCTGGCCATGTGGAGAGACTGAAATAGAATGATAGTAAGGGTGAGCGAACTTTATCTCTTGACGATAAGCACCACTTTAGTTAAAATTGAGATCAGAAGAGGAAGGAAGAAGAAAGACAAAAAAACTCCTGTCGAAAATGAAGAGGTTTGCAGATGTGTGGCCCAAGGTTACGCAATACTGTTACAACCCGCTTAATAACCACTAGGATCTAATCTCGACCCTCATTTCCGCTCTTGAATGTGCACCAATGTCACAAATCTTTTTGGTGGAGATTATTTGACCATAAAAAAACCGTCAAGATTTTTGTGAAGCCTCATTACTTGGAAAGGGCTTGATCCAGTGTGCATTTTCCCCTTGAAGCACCTAGCAACGACTTTCACCCTCCCATTTTTGTTCATTTAATTTTAGGCAAAGGGTGTATTGCGTCAATCCCACAATGCCCAAGTTTTGGGAAATTATCAATGGTCATGTGATCCCAAAAAAACCCTCTTCTCTTCCTTGCATGTGGGATTTCCAATGGTAATTTATGTGTCCTTGTGTGTATTTTCATGTGCACCTTGGTCCAGTGACATTACAAATCACCTCTTAAACCTCTGTTCAATAATTCTAGTAATATCATGAGTAATTGGGAATTAAATTGACTTCCACAAATTCGGCGGGTTAGTGGATTAAACCGCGCAAAGGTCTTAAGATTTAAACAATTTAGTGACGCAGTAGAGCCTTTAGTAAAAGTTTCATCCGATACATGTACGAGTGCCTCCTAATATTAAGTCTTGAATAGACTAGACACTCCGGTCATGAGGATTTTGATGTCCGATTTGAATTCCACTGTTGCCGTTAGGATTGCATATCCTACCCCCCTGCTCGGAGGTGACTTATTGACTTGGCTGGTGTAGAGGGCTGCTGCAAGGCAGCCCATAGGACGATTTGTCGAGCCCATAATGTGCATCGACAGTTTGTGGCCCCATTTCAGCTGGGCAACTGTACAAGTTCATGTTCACAGAAAAATATGTTGTTCGTTTCACCATCGCTGGACAATATAGTACAGAAATGTAGAAGAATATTAAAGAAACCAAAAAAAAACAACCGAGACATTAGGTTGAATTACAACAAAAGGTGTATTTTATCTTAACCGTTGCCTAATTGTCCACCTGCCGCCTGCCCCAACCCCCCACCCTGGACAATGTACAAAAACTATTAGTGCCAAGTCACAAATAAGGTAAGTTTTCTAGTATAATATTACGCGTTAAACATAGTTTTTAGCGACTTAAGGCGGTACAAGTTTCCAGATGGAAATGGGCACAAAACGAGATGCACTATGAGATCGGTGCAAATCGGTCTCATTGCTAAAGTATCTTGAATACCAAAGTTAAAACAGATGATTGCTACTGTCACTGAGTTAATAAAGGTTGACACAAACCAAATAACAAAATATGCAAGTAACTTGCATCATCCCCTGGCAAGATGGCAGTATTTGAATATGACCTCAGATGACCTCTGGACCTTGCCCCTGACCCCTTTTTTTGACATCATCCCACCACATGAAGAAACCCCCACTGCACCTTAACACATGTCTGGCTTTTTTGTATGTGAATCGGACTGACTTTTTGAACGGGAATGAACGAAAACCTAACCAAAATGGAAAAACCCAAAACACTACATATGGAATGCACGCTATACACCCCCCCCCCCCCCATTTTTCAAGCCAGGGGGATAATAAAAAGTGGTAACTAAAAAGTGATTGAAAAGCTTGTTTAACTGGAAGAACTGTGTGGAAGAAAATGCATTAGGGGCATTACTGGGAGAAGAAGTTACACACGAATATGGTCACACAGTTGTGTATGGGCACAGAAAATTTATTGCTTGGATTACAATTGTTCATACGCCCTTGTGTTAGTTGTAAGAGCTTCGCTGTGATTCCAATGACTTCCCTGATTGCACTGAAAAATTACAGTAAGATGATTTTACTGTGGGAGGATCATTGAAATATATAGAACAACCCTGTCTGGCCACCAGTTTTTACCTTACATGGATGTCCATTGCATTTGTAAATATAAAAAATTTGTGGGTGACAAGGCTTTGTCAATTGGTACGCCAGTCCTGACTTCTCCTCATTTCTACGGAGTGGATAGAAACCTCAAAAGAAACTTGAAGAAAAAAAAAAAAAACGAGACTGTGGTGCATCTTTAAAGCAATCACAGCATCCGTACTTTTACCAAGGGCATTGTATTTCACGCTGTGCTTCATATAATTATAAACTTATCAACTTTCTTAAATGAAAAGCAAACAAAATGAAACAGCTTTTTGCCTGTAAGTCTAATGGATAATTTGTTTATTTTGACCAAACCACACCGAATAATTCCAATATTTATATGTTAAGTACTATGCTTAAGTGGGTCCTTGATATTAAAGGCATATTAAGTAGCCATCATGTCCACTCATTGCAGTCAATGTCATGATGCAGAGATGAGGACCAATCAAATCAGTGGTAAAAGACTGCTTAGCAAATAAATGGATCATTCATAAATATTTTACCTGCTTTTTTTGATCAACTGTAATATTTTATGTGTATGAGCCATCAACTTCGTTTTCTTGAATTTATACCATTGAAATGATGCAGATGGAATATTTTAATACCTTTTGTTTTGGATAATAACCAGAAAATATGTCTCCGGTGTGTTTACTTAAATAATTGTTATGCAAACCTTGTACTCTGGCCAACAGAGGTGGCATGGAAGATCTACCTATATTTGATCTTGGCAGACAGTCTTGATGTCCATTTGGGTTTGGGGTGGTGGGGAATTGTACTCTTGCACATCCTATATCCAATGTACCTTTTGCAAAGGAACTCTTGTGCTATGTGAGTGTTTGGGGAGTACAGTTGCATTGGGAATGCACCTCTGGTTAAGTGAAACACCATCCTGATGGTCTATCCTGATATTGACATCAATTGACATATGGTCTATGGAAGAAAGCACAGTGTTACAAACAGTCTGTGATAACTTTACTGCAGACACTAAAGATTAAATAGCATGACGGCATGACATATCTGTTCTATCTACTGTACGACAACTGATGAAATGTCACAAGCACAACACTTCATGTTCTTGTGTCTGCACTATCTACAAATTATATGGACGTCATTACATGCCTGTACCCTATAAATGGAGTTGCACTTCTACCACAGTGCTACTGGAAGCCAGATTAAAATAGACTGACATACTGTGCTCTCTAATGTAGACAACAGTTGAAACAAGCAGAACTCTATTAACACGCTGTGTAAAATATGTCCCCGCCCGAATGTCTTCAGCAATCGCAATAGAAGCGAGAACTGAAACTACACCAGATCACCCCTCTGAATTCTGGCCAAAACTCCCTTAAAGACCTGGAATCATAGATCACCCTACTTAAACCATGAAATTCCTTCCACCAACCAAAAATCCATTATCTCTCAAAATTAACTAAAAAATAAATACAACTCTCGATAACTCGCATTCCATAACACACCAAAAAAATAAACTCAGCCATGGAATCATCCATAACCAGGGGCGGATCCAGGATTTGAAAAACGTCAAAATTACCGGGGGGCTGAAAGGCTGTAACTGTTTTTTCTGTTACTGTCCAATGGGCTGATTTACAAGAATTTGTAGAATTACCGGGAGGCCGCGCTCCCCTCCCGGATCCGTGCCTGATACTCAACAAAAATAACTCTAAAACATACTCACTTGATGAACTCCATCCATAACTCACCAAAAATAACTCTAAAATGCTCAAAGATCAAGGTCAGCACCCATGTCTGTACTTCTACTGTAGTTGGCACTTCTCTTCCGTCTACTGGAGGCAACATAGACAAAATAGATAACTTGAGATACGGTTGTGCTATCTATCATTGACAATGCGAGATTAAACGACATAACTCATGATATGCAACTTCTTTTAAAATTTTCAGCAATATTCGCCACGTATCATCATGATGTGTATCAACATGAAAGCGATGCTGATGCTTTGCTCAGTAGCCGGACTCCTCATTGGTGTTAATACATACAATACTATCGCTTAGACTCTGCCTCTTGTCACAGAGATACATGGCATGGCACGTCCCATTGCACATTGCTGAACAATTATGATTGACTTTGTTGGCACTACGAGTGTTGACAGTACTGATGAATAGAACATTACTCTCTACTGTAGACAGCACAGATGAAACAAAGCAAATACTGCAATTTTTTGGCATGTGTAATTTTTTTTTTTATAATCCACAATAAATCTTACAGTTGGTACGAATTCTGTGTGGGCTACTCTTAGTCAAGACAAAGTTCCTACTATGAAGGACCTCTAAATTTTATTTCACACTCAGAACCTAGTTTTGTCCCATCCGTATCACCTTATGCAGGGGTTCTCAATCGGTGGCCCGCGGGCCAAATCCGCCCGCCAACCATTAATTTTTGGGCCCTTGACTTGCTCAAATCTATCATTTACACACTGGTTTAACCTAGAAATTCAGGTGTATTTGGCCCCAAGTAGGGACTTCAAATATTGTTCGGGGCATTCTCTGGCCCTTCAGCTAATATAATGAGAACCCCTGCCTTTGGTCCCCAATAGAACCGGAAAAGATTTAAATAGTTCTAGGAACCTTCTTTTAGTATGTGTCATGTATTTTTCAAAAGCAGTTTTAACCTTTTTGGTTCTAAATTTTTTCTCTATAGTTTTCTTCTGTTCACAGATTTTGAAGGATTAAAGTTTTTTATCTTTTTGGATCTATAAAGAACCTAAATAACATTCAATGGCCCTCAATCATAGGAGTACCAGAGTGTCACTGTGGACCGGTGAGTTTTTTCTCCCCGGACCAAGTCACTCCCTTTACGTCGGGTACCCATGCTCATTCGTAGGAATTAAAACACCTCCTTTTCGCGCCTTTTTTGTTTTAAAAAAGACCCCTTTTTTTTGTGCAAATTGTTAATTTTTAGGGCAAAAATATACGCCCTTTTTTCTCGAAATCATGAAATGGATTTAATTTACTACCTTCTCAACCAAAACACGAACTATGGTAATACAGTCAATGAAACCAAATACGAAAGAGGCAAAATAAGATCACTATGGCCTGGCCTATGTCGTCAGCTGAAGTAAAATTAAATTCGCAAAATTGATCGAGGAAAACACCCTTTTTTTGCGATCCTACGACGAGATATGTACCGACATTTAGAGAAGTGACGGTACCGGGGTTTTTCTCTCCCTAAAGTAATAGACTCCCTGGTATGTCTTAAAATGAGTTTGTCATAAAATGTGTGTTGATTTCAGGTTTAATTGGCACAATGCTTACATTAAAGTTGACCTTTCATTATGTTTTTTTTTAAATTATGTTTTTTTTAACTTGAACTGTAACTGGCAATTTTGTCAATTACGAGAACATTGAGAGAAATTTGAGTTAACATTTCCCAAGAAATCACCGACTGTTCCTTATATTATACTTCCCAAGTACATTGCCTTATGTGACAGCACATACTTTATACACACACATATTTCAATTCAATATGTGACAAAAAATCAATTAAACATCTACTAGAGCATCAGCCCAGAAGGTTTTGGTTAGACGAATGAGATACCAATATCTGAACACGGGAAAATTCAGAGAAAAATATAACTTTTGCAAATATGAAAGTCTGGCGGGGACCCGTTGTTGCGTGTAGCCCCATGAGAGGGGTAAAGTTACTATGGGGGTCAAATATTTGAACTGCTCTAAATCTTATAAAAAAAAAAAAAAAAAAAATAAATTATAGACTCCCTGGTATGTCTTAAAATTTAATTAGCACTGTCTGACAGGTCAAAGCTGACCTTTCATAATGTTTTTTTTACAAATTTTATGTTTTATTTCACTTAAAAGTATAACTGGGAATTTTGAAATGGCCTATTTCTTCAAATAAGAGAAAATTCAGAGAAAATTTGAGTTTATCATATTTCCTGAGAAATCAACAACCATTCCTTAATATTATACTTCCAAGAGTACATTGCCTTATGTGACAGCACATACTTTATACACACACATATTTCAATTCAATATGTGACAAAAAATCAATTAAACATCTACCTCAATTATGAAATGTCCAATGAAAAGTTCAATACCCTGTCATCAATAACCGGCAGAAAAAATAACTTCAAACTGTGTCATGTTTCCTCTGTTGGATTCAAGCACTGTAAATGGCAAAAAGTACACAGCCCTTCTGTAAAGAACATCTTTAATATTCTTTTACTTCTGAAGTGAAAATGGTAAAACCAATTTTAATCAATCACCAATTGAGAATTAAATGGGCTGTTCCTTCTGAAATCTGCACCCCCCCCCCCATGGAAGATTAAGGTAAAGTCTTCCACAGAGGGAGTATGGATATCATATAGAATAGCCCATAGGATAACTTAACATTGAAATACACACCCCCTCTGTGGAAGATTTTTAGTAGTCTTCCACAGAGGAGGTATGGATATCAAATAGAATAGCCTATTGGATATTTAAGATCCATAACATTGACGACTCCAGGGGGAGTACAGACTCCAAATGGAATTGCCCTTTGGATAACTTCAGTTGAAACACCATTTCTGTGGAAGATTTAGGTTAAAGTTTCCCATGGGGAGTATGAATTTTAAGTGGAAATCCTCAATAATATAATGGGTGGTCAGAAAATTAATTTATTCATTTTTTTAAAAATGCATGTGAAGTAAAACACAATTATTAATTTTTTGAAATCAATTTGGACTTCATTGTTACAGTACCTGTATAAAACCCACTGTTCACAATTCCCCTTATTGTACAAGAATACATCGCTATTAAAAATGGTTATTTGATGTACATAAGTTGAATGAATAAGTGCATTAGACATGCTAGTCCAATTGTGTAAGCACAACTGGAGTTCATTATATTTGCAAACATGTGTATATATTACCAGCACAATGTATTATTCATTTTTAATCTAACTTTGTGCTAAATGTAGACCTTATTTGTCTTAAATTAACAGCAAATTCCAATTTTGTTTCTAGTATAAGCCTGGTGGAAATTATTTAACCACGATTTCCAAATTCACCTATCCTGGTGAATGTGGGTGAAACGCTGCATTTGAATTGAACTTTAAAAAAAAAATCGGGGCTTAAAAAAGGGGTTATAATTATTACTCAAATGTTAAAATATACATCAAGAAGCATGTTTCAGTAGCAAATGAATAATCCATCTGGAATGAAACCCATGTTCCTGGGCATGTCCATCCCTTGGAATAGATTGCTAAAACATTGATAATCAATTTATATTCAAAATTGACCGCCCTATCAAAAATAAAGAGTTAGACTTGAACCCACAATGCACGGATTACAAGACCATTGTCTACATGCCATGCAATCCAAGCCAACAGAAGATCATTCTTTTGTAATGCTTAAATCAATACAGTATCAGAATGAAGCCCCACATGTAACAAGTCCTCGCTTTGATTTGTGGGTCCTGGGCGCCCTTTTATGGCAAAGGCGTAACTCGAGTTACACCTTTTGCCTTAAAGGGTGTCCTGTCTGCAACATAATGCTTATGGGATACATTTTTTTGTAAAAATATTTTAGTCATTACTTAGCACTCATCAACCTTTAAAAAAGAAAAATGTATCCCATAATTCATTGGTTGTTGCAGGATGAGGGCCCTTTCAGGCAAAAGGTCGTACCGATTTTCGCCCTTTTTTGCCATAAAAGGGCCGTGGGAACACGAGTTTGAATTCCGAACAAGCCAATGCAACCCGGGCCTATTCAACAGACAATGATTAGGTTTCCTCACATTAATTATCATGATGTACGCATGAAGATGTGGTCAGAATGAGACAGATTAGGGTTCGCAACCTTTATGAGTGGTCAGCCAAGTCAGGCTTTCAAGGGAGCACAGATTGGGCAGAGGGCAGTATTCCAGAGAGCAGAGTCATTAAAACAGATGGGTCACTTGTTGAAACAAGTAGACATGCTTTATTAAGGCCCCACAAAATGTTATCATTTACATGCATTCTGAGGTTATTTTCTATGGAATTTATCAACACAAATCACATTTTTGCATCAACATTTAGAGATTACAATTTGACATATATGGCTTTGCTTTGACAAGAAGATATAGACTGTGTAAACTATTATTTTTATGTACTGAATTTTTTTGTGATTTTCAACATTTCTGAAATATTGTGAGAGACTTTTTTGCAGAATCTATGACAAGTACGATTTAACTCAATCAGGGACATAACAAGGATCATGTTCACGAGGAAAGCTCATCATTTTCATTAAATATGCAGGGCGTATCAATAACAACGCAACAAAACTTCTTCCCAATTTTTGTGGTAATTGTGTAAAATTATTCCAAAATTAACTAGTGCCATCTTAAAGCCACAAATCCCCTCTTTCTAATGATAGGTAATTTATTCATGTGCGGTCGTGGATAACCGATTAATCATTGTTTTTGCACAATGGGACAAAGTCAGCTTGGGACCAAGTTTCGATACAAATCCTATTCACTTGCAAGACTGAAGTGAAAAGAGAGGGAAAATTGAATAGGATGTGTTAGCATTACTTGTACATGGGACCAACTGCTTAACATCTGTGCCCAAGGACGAAGTACTGTCGTGGTTAGTTTGCTCAAATCCAAATGAATGATGACCACTGAGATAACAAGAATTCTAATTTTAATCAAGGTTTTATAAAAACAAAATCCAGGACTGACTCTACTCTGTTTCACCTCGTTGTGGCAGTAGAGTGCACGCACAAGCACTGGCATAATTACAAGCACAAATAAAGACAGCAATGCAAAACCCATGTACTGCAGTGTGTAAGTCTTAATTCCATGGTTTCCCATTACAACGACGAGGTGAGAGAGAGCATAACAAGTAGCCATACTGGAATTTATACCAGAAGCAAGCACCTTAGCCACTATACCAACGTTTCCCAACCTGGGGGTCGCAACCCCCTTTGGGGTCACATGCCCTTAAGAATGGGGTTGCGAAGCTAACTTTGAAAAAAAAGGGTCACAAAGTTATTTGAATAATTCGGAAAAACAATCATGAAAAATAAAGGTGGTCCTCTTCTAAAAAAGGGACCAGCTTAGACACCTTACTTTACCGATGTCAATTAAACAACCTGATTGTTCAGCATTAGACCAACCATGCAGTGTTAGACTGGAAATTTTACTGGCCCAGGAAATTTAAAGGCAATTGGCATATTCGGGCAAAATAAGCCACCTCCTGACGTCCATTTAGTTGTCTATCTGGTCCATTTTAGGGCTCAAGAGGCCCAAAAAGGCCCAAAACTTAGTGGCCCATCAGGCAATTTCCAGAGCATGCCTTTGGCCAGTCCGATTCTGCATTAGACTGTCAATTGGACTCAATGTTGGCTAACAAGACAAAAGTGTTTGATGGTCCCCCCAAACTTATTATTTGGAAACGGGGTCTCAGGCAAAAAAAGGTTGAAAACCCCTTCACTATACCATGCTCGCACTTCTAATACATCTGTGCTGTTTGAAAAATTACACATTGCTTGAAATTTAGTTCTTGGCAAAATATTTGATATAGATGATTTTAGGGGGCATTTCAGGTCCAGTATCCTTTTGTACTTAGAATAATCAAATGCACTGAATGGAAATCAGCCACTAAAAACTTTCAAGTCCATGTATAACACATAACCAATATAATTTGCCATAAGTCCAAAACACAACACGATCAGGTGAAACATGCTGCCTTCTGTGCTCAGATTAATAAAATAAAATTAATTATATCAATTTGAGCATATGCATGTTTGAAATCCATGTGGAACACACATTCAATACATGCACGGGCACACGTATATTATACGATGTGATCTGCCAACGAATACGGCAATGATATTGATTTCACCGATTTGTTTGTTTGGCTATGCACTCAGATAAAAGCAATTTAATTTTCCCAGCGGCTACAATATCGGCCTCATAAACGTGGCTGCCAACAATTACGCGTGTTCCCAGGGAAAGACGCAGGATTTGTTTATCTTTAAAATGAACACTTGTTGAGGGCTTTGTGCGGGCTTCGTTTTCTCTGGCAATTGTGAGTCCTGAAACTCGAGCATTAACAAATATTTAATTTCCCTCAACACTCTGGGATTTATAAAGAGACAACTTTCTAAGTAATTTGCCCAAAACCGTGGATAATTTCCTAACAACTCTCTAACACATTCAATGATCCTTGACAATTATGCAAAAATCGATACAAGAGTCACCAACCCAAATCGTCATATGGGGGATCTACTCTAATTTCCTATCATGCTGAATATTTCAAAATATTCTGGGATGGGGGTTGTAAAGCTACTACTCACATTTTCGTGACCCAAATAGATTGGATTGGTGAATCGAGACTGCTGCCGTGGGGAAAGGCTAGTAATCACTTCATTAAATTACTAACACTCTCAGTGTCTCTTTACGAGGCAAAACGTACAATAACGTAACATAAAACTGAGACCTACTTTTTGTCACAATGGGGGGTAGGTAGCAAGACTTGAGTATAGTGGGCAAAATTTGCATTGAACCAGCTACTATGTTTTGCCAATATAAACTGTACAGGAAAGCATTTACTTTGGTAACAATCATAACTTTACACCATTCTTATTGCATGGATTCCATTTCCTGTGAGAATGGATTGTTGCGTAGTGTAAGAAAGTAGTTAGTAGTATCTCCATTTTCATCATTTTACAGGGAAGTGTTTTTGTGTTTTGCAAAGTGGTGAATATTTCCACAATGATGAAAGTGAAACAGGATATATTAATGTAAATTGAACAGTAAGAAACAAGAAAATGTAATAGTAATACTGCCATATCTCAAGGTAACAAATATGCATGAAACCTGCATTTTAGGCCCTCTGCGGTAGCTGCTTGCAAACAGGACGGGGAAAGAAGAAGTCCGCACAGTTAGCAAACTAAAATCTATTTAGATCCTTGCAAGAAACGCCGGCGGTGGCTGCCAGTGGCTGCATCCTGAGGATTGAAAATTACCCCTTTTGTCATAATTGTCGACATGGCTCCCTCGCACATTTGATATTCTTTCGTTTGTCGCTTTACACTTCCGTAGGTTTACTTCAGTATGAAATGATACATTGCAAAAGGTACTTTTCTGTCATATGAGCAAATGAAAGTTCATATAAACAATAGTCAGCCTCGCTTCAAAGTCTTGTTGGTAGCTAGATTGCCATGCAACCCTAACTTTTTTTTTATTTCTGTTTTATTTTTATTATCAAGAATAAAGCAATCACAAAATCACAATGAATCACCAGAAAATAAAATGCTCATGAAAGCAAAAAATGTAACCTTATTTAAAAACAATGTGAGTCATTTGTTTTAATCAATCAAATAATTGTTATTAGCCACTGTATTTGCATTTCCTTTTTTACCAGCAATATCTACCACATTTGCACTGAGCCAAACAACCAATACCCACCCACCCAACCAACCAACCACCTGCCCACCCACCCACCAACCAACCAACCAACCACCCACCAACCAATCAAAATGACATCAAAGGTCATTCTTCATCAATGCAGACTTCTATTAGAGGTCATCTACCAAACAGATTTCATGTCATAGCATCTTTGGTTCCTGAGAATGTGCACAAGAAATTTTGAACACACACATGCACAGACAGAGAAATCATCACAACAGTAACCCTGGTCAATTGTGATGGCTGACGGGTACAAATTGAGCAAACAACAATGAAAAGAAAAAAATCTAACTGTGTCTCCTTGAGAAAAAAAAAAGGCTAACAACACACTGCCTCACAGTGACATAAGTCATCATCACGTCGGCCTGTTTTCATTTGACCTAATAACATTCAGCGTCCAACGGTCACACCCACTTTGCAATTCCCTTTGAGCATTTTGCCGTGGCTTGAGAAAACATATCCAGCGACTTAACACATGAAACGTAAACATGTACTTAACACACATAACAACAGCGAGCCGCCATCCCTCTTGAGTATTCTCACAGAGAGCAGCTGAGCACCACAGTGGAATTTCAATTAAACGCTCCTCATGTCTCGTCTTATAACCCTCTCTCTCTGGCTCCGACTACGCTACTGCCATCCTGTCGACTTGCGATGTCTGAAATTTGACCGCCTTGTCCAGTGTCATAGACTATACTGGATTTGGACTTTATATAAAAGGATTCTCAATAAGTTAGAGTACAATCGTGCCAACTTCTAAGTCAGTTCTAGTTCTGAGAGTCCTATACTGACATGTACTCACGACACAAATCTCACCATCTGCAAAGATGTAAAAAGCCATATGGTTGGCAATGTGGCACAGCTTTTTGAAAGTCATCTTATTATGACACACCAAAATCAAACAAAAATCTAACGACTCCAAACTTTCTGACACTTATTTGGATTATTTATTCCCACTGACACACCTGTGTAATTTTTACAAAATTTCATTGTTGGTAATATGATTTTTCTTAAAATCTAGTTTTACCCTGTCTTGTCTATGGAAATGAGGCAATAGAAGGGCGCTATCACCACAAAAAACATATAATTGTGACATTTGCAGGACTATATGGCAAGATTCCCACAAGGATTTTTCCCTTCTGATTTTTTTTGCAATGTAACTAGCTCTTGCTTTTTATTTATATTTATGAAATGGAATTGATCCAATTGCATTAATGATTAAACTACGTGTAGTCACCCCATTAACCGAATTCCTTCTCTCCCTCCCCCCCCCCCCCCTTCCGACAGACTGTAAAAAATGAGGGTGTACCCGGCAAAGGGCATCATCCCTGGAAATTAGTAAAATTGTGTCAAGCAAACGGACAGTTTTGCCGGCAACACCTGCATTGAACATAGTATGTTAAACCTCCTACGTATTGTCGGGGTGCAAGCCCGACTCTATATTTAATTGTATACCACAATGGACACAGGTACACTTTTTCTCTTCTCATGAATGAAAAGTGAATTAATAATCATTATATAGGCCTATTGAGTGATCCTCATCTCATTTCTTATATCAGTCTCTCTCGGACTCGCACGTGTACACATAAATCCGTTACTGGTCCCGTAACCGTCACATCACCGTCGTTGTCGGCGCTGGCAGCACTCAGGTCCCCCTTCCGTCTCGATTTCCTTTTTTCGTATCGCGGGTCAAAGTTAATGTCACACGGACAAGTACAAACAAAGGTTTCGTTACCCAACCAAGTGACATATACAATACAGCGTTACCAGCACCGTAACCCTTTTGGGTGTTACTTCCCTACGTGACATTCATAATCTGTCAGTTCCAGACCCCTCGCTGGTAAACCCTGCGTCGATGGCTAAAAATGGTTCGTCGGGAAGAAAGAAAGACTTTCACAGTGTACTTAGACATTTTTTACACTAAAAAATTGTTTTAGATCGACGATTTGAAGCTAACGGTGGTCGTAAGCCTTTAAAGTTGCCTCACTTTACCACACAGAAGTCCGATATTTTGCAGCGTCGTACAGCTGATTCCGATTGTAATCGCCACTCTCTTTTGAATTTCTTATTTGCTCTACATGCAATGCCGGGAGGGAGTACTAGTCTCTTACACATAATAGACCTTCAAACAAACGGTATTATTTCCTTTATAATGCGATATCGGGAATATGCAGCGTTCGCGATGACGCATTCTTACCGATGTGTTCGTTTTACCAGTAACTACATTTGTTACTAGTGCTAGTGCCAAGAGAGACTGTTTATGGCATATGAAATATGGTACTAAACTACATTTTGGACACCACACCAAAGATTTAACATCATTGGCTTTCTTCTTTCTCTTCCCTGTATCTATTTGGCATCATAAATCTTGATCTCTCTCTACATCTGTCCATTTTTCTTGTGTGTAATGGCATCACAATAAGTTCAACATACATAGGAATTTTCCCCTTTTCTTCATCATGGGCAGTGCCAGGGGTCAGCTGCCTCCTGAGAGTTTCAAAATTCAGGAAAAAAGGGGTTTTAAGCAATAAATTGCATAAAAATTAGGGTTTTTTTATAGAGTTAATCCGGAAGTGCGACCCTCCTCTATTTTAACCTGGGTGGGCTTGGGATGTATTTAAAGGCACTATCAGTGATGTGCTGATCAGAAAATAAAAAAAACTGATCAAAAATCAAATCTTTTGCATGGCATTCCAAGAATAGGTATCCTTCACGTGATAAGACCAAAGCCAACTAGTGTCCGGACAATCAGATTTTTGTCATTACTCTCCATGGACTCTTACTACAACACTAATTGAATGGAGATTCATATTGTTTAATATTGCTCTTTTCTTCTTTTTTTTCAATGTTTGGTTGGTACAAATAATATGAGACTTCTACAGACTATTGAAATAACCATTGCACACCTGGAAGGAAACCGATACAATCATCAACTGATGTTTTCACCTATCCAATTAGCCCCCTCGACTTACAACATCTGTTTCTCTCTCTTGCTTTTGTATGTTCCTTGTCTCAATACATTGTGATATTGTCACTTCCCGTGAATCACGCACGTCTTTTGTAGTAATCAATATTCCGCCAAAAGCACGCAATGGAATCCACATAATAAGTCCCCAAAAGTGCAAATTGTTCTGCGTGTTGATCAAGGTCATTCAAGGGCAATGACAGTTGCATAAACGAGCAGCGATCAAAACTGATTTCCTCTCGCAGCGTGGCAAGGGACAAACCCCTTTGTCGCGCACATGGCGGCGAGAACCACCATTTACGAGTACGTGACTCTGTCTTTATAAGCCTATTACCGACTGGGGGGGTTAGCATTATCTTGTGTTGGAAGAAGGTAATAATCCACTAACATTACATGTCATGCAATGTTTTAAAACAAAAGTATGCTCGTTTAGCGATTGTGGGCATTTGGAGTTGCACTTTGCATGTGGTCGTTCCTTGAATGTCACAACCAGGACAAAGGGATGGTAAGGTGAAAATTGAAGGGTTGACTACATTAGAGTCTAGCCGTGACAGCCTGTTTACAAGTGAATGCACTCTTACATGACCATGATAGATCTTGCAGATGAAGAGCTTACTCATCTATTATACTTCTATCTGTGTGTGTCGTCTGTCTGTCTGCCCTTTTTTGGCCTGAAATAATATTTAGACGAATAAAATATACATCTCATCCACTCATTTATAATACTTTAAACAATTCTGAAGTGTGGGTTTGGAACAATTCCTAGGCAAAACCATGAAAATTAATTTGTGTAGACAGGCACTATGACATCACAGTCTTAAGGCAATACACTAGCAGTGTGCTTTCAAAAATTCAGAATCTGTGCCAAAAACACTCAAGGTTACACTATCGAACGCCGCAGCTGAGCTGCTGTGTCACCATGTAGTGCCAAATGTCCTGTTTGTCATTAGGTTGGGGATATCAGAGGGATCCTGCTGGATTTGTTCGAGAATCACATCAATGTAGGTAAAAGGGGCGACGACCACGGTTTTGCACATATGGTAAAAAAACTTCCAACATGTGAAAGTCTGAGACTATTGATCAATCGCACGATGACAGTGACCAGCAAATCGTGAACGGCGTTGGGCAACAGAAGCTGAAATGGAGGCATATCTCCATATATCTGTGCTTTGGTCTTGTGCTACGCCAGGATATGTTTTGTACCTGCATCATAAGCCTTGCGTGTAGGTGCCATCCAGTCATCCTGTAGCTTTTCTTCTTTATGGTCCAGGTCTCAGACCATATAACAGTTACTCTCTACACAGCTCTAAAGAGAATTCAGGCTTGGTTGAAATTGGAAGATACCGATGCCCCATAAAGTGGGTGTTTATTGAGGCATTCCAAGCTTGTCCTATTGCGGACATGAGTATTCTTGCTGTGGGCAACATAGAACCCTAGATCCTTGAAGTCCTTGACCTCTTTTGAGTGCTATAGGGCCTGTGACATATCCGGGTACCGGGGTACAGCCCGTTTACGTCTTACACGGGACAGAATTTATCGAGAGGGTGTTTCCCGAACGTCACTTTTAAAAAATAATTAAGTTAAAATTTTACATTATTTACTACTCACGATTCTCCGAAAACAATAGTACATCCTGAATGAAAACACCATTATCCATTAATGTATACCCAGAGATGATGCAAACGGTGGTTTTATCGCCTGATGGAAAGTTGTTTTGCCGCTGTATTAACCGCAAAATGCAATACCCATACCTAGCTACAGCACCATTGCCACAGATTGAGTAGACTATGATTGAACATGTACAAGCACAAACTCCTGAAGGAATTCCATTCACGCTGGTGTTTAGGTCGGCTCGTAAGTGTTAATAGCTGTACTACGGGCTTTGTTTACGTCATCTCCGCGATTGTCAGGCTGACCGGCGTGTTCCACGATCGGTGTTACGGTGTTGTGAATGGCGTTGGATTGAAATAAGTTTAAATAAAAGTACACAATTGTAGTAAATAAAGAGTTCTTCTTATGAATTACATAGAAAAGGTGTGTTTCACGCCGTTAACTTCAAACATGGAAATATTTGAAAGGTATTGTATTGTAAGGGAGATGTTTTTCTTCGAAATTGTGCCGAAGTTTGCACTCAGGAGTTTCGGGGTACCCGGGTACTCGCCCGAAAAAATCATAACGAGTACCCGGGACCGTCATTACCCGGCTTAGGTACAGCCCTAGTTGGGCTACATCTGTACTTGGTGCAGATAGGTTGATGATCATCTTCCTAATTGACAGTCATATATTCAGTTTCTTGGACATTTGATGTAGGCCGACTTGTCTGCAGCATTCTCAAGTGATGTTAGTAGATCGTATGCACCACATATCAGATCAGATGTTACACAATCAACCCTGTTACACAATCAACCCTAGTTAACATGGAAAGCACCCTATTAATACACAAGAATTTATTTTATTTTCAAGAAAAATATACAGCTTTTTTTTATTAGTTCTCTAGTTTATTAGGTTAAATTAGACAGCAATTAATATGTTTAAATATAGGCTATTGAATCATGCATTTTTAATACAAACAGACACTTCTTTTTTAACTTCAATGCCTACTCTCAAAATAAAAAACGGAGAATTCAACGATTTATGTAGATTTCAAATTAAGTGAGACTCCGTACATATTTGGATGGGGCGATATTGATAGGGGGTCACTCTCCGGCCATGCAGGTCAGGCCTTTGTGCCATTACAATTGCCATTACATAATTCTCAGCTCACGATGATTCATGACATTGCACTTGAGGTTGTCAGTTTCAATTACAAAATAATAATGAGAGCAACTTCCAGTAGAATTGTATT
>JAMKCH010022058.1:0-26457 GCA_023653785.1 Ophioderma brevispina
ATATTAAGAGGCCTACAATTATGCAATATAATAAAGTATTGTTGAACTGGTAATATACAAAGCCAAAATGGAAATCATTCCATAAAATCATCCATGAAACATAGCTTTTAGGCAGTTTTTGTAAGAATGATATTGTCATTGGCCTGTGAGACTTATGAGGGGTTGAAGCTTGTTTCCAAAAGATGGGGAAGTGGGTGCCTATTAAGTAACGTTCGAGCTGTCTTTCGAATGCATTTTTTCCTCCCAATTTCTTTCGATGACTAAAAATTCGCAAACAAAATTGCTTAAAATGGTTATTACCGTATGGTCAAAATTGAATTAATTCATCAAGCGTTTTGGAGGAATCCATCAACAGGCATATTAATGCCGATTTAGGGAATTTTTTTCACATATAGCTCTATAGCGCTCGCAAACCTGGAAAATTTCAAACTCCTAGTTCGTACATCGGGGCGTCCTGGCCCGCCTGGAATTTTCGCCACATTTCGCTTTTACGTACGGCGGTCTGCGTCCGGTAAGTACGTATATCCTGGTCTAAATTAAAACAAAAGTGTGGCGTAATGAAATTAGCGTTTTGGTGAAATCCCTACGGAATAATACTGAAAGCATGTGAAAACGGATGGTCCGTAGCGATGGCGTGTTCACTTTTCCGTGTTTGCGAGCCCTATGTAAGGCCTACCGGACCTGAACTGTTCAATTTCGCGCTAGGTTATATGGGTCAGACCCATTGCAGATACAAATTCAAAACCAACTCTGTAGACGGACCCGCGATGCAAACATCATCATATTAATATAACCCCTTAGTTTCATTTTACATGCATTCGTTATGACGGACTGATAAGTTTAGGCCCTCGCCACAGACTAATTTAGTAATATCTTTCGCAGTCTGTAACACAGTCTACCCACTAACCGGACGCCGTACGTTTTACGTGTGCTCAAAATCGGGCCGGGGGGGGGGGGGGGAAACCTATCAATACCTATGAGTTCTATGCTTTAATTTTAATGTACTTTTTTTTTCGAAAGCGATATAAAAATTTGTGAAGCCCCATTAAAATTTCATAAAGAGGAGATTGTTTTCTATTTTGCACTATAGCCTACGCTTGTTCAATTTTGCTGATCGTGTGGTGAAAATCTACCGAAAATGTTTCCGAGCTCACTGATTGGACGTGCCACAGAATTAAAAGCAAATCCAGAAGATGTCTTGACTCGACTGCTATCAGTATCGTCGCCGGGACTCGTCGCCCTCTGTCAGGAAGGCAATCTTCGATTTTGTATTGTGCACGAGAGAAGTAAAATCGTTTTCTCTCTACGCGGCAATTTCAACTCCGGTATCATCGAATAAATTGGGAAACTGTCGCAACATGGGTAAAGCTAAGGACCGAAAACCATAGTCAACATATAGGCCCTACACCCCTGACAACATAGCTTCAAACATTATAAAACGACACGAACAAACTAATACGACGTATAAAATCGGAACAAGCGCACATCACATGTATCGATCAGTGGTACAATTGCCAATTAACAACATAGCACCCAAAAAAACCCCCTTTTTGTAGCCCAAACCGACCGGATTATACATTTATGCCTGGTGACTCAATTGAGTGAGCGACAAAGAAGAGCTTTGATCACTGTGCAATGTTGAGTGTTTCCGAACTATTTTTGCAATTGTTTGGCATGTTACATTAAAAATACGACGCAGTTTTACTGCATCAGAAGCCACTTTAAAAGGCTAGTACTCCACTCGGAACACTGATGAAACTGTAGTATCTTGTAAAAGAGCTTTCCAAGTGCTCATATTTGGTCCCTTGGTAGAAATTCAACTGGGGGCTTTTGGGTACAGGGTACCGAATCGACCACTATCGCTACCACACCCCTATTCCAATATCAAAGGCCTCACGTATTAAATATCTGAAAATAAAGCATATTTAATATCTCTGTAATGAGTCCCCGCATGTATTCTTGACGTTGGATAAATAAATATGAATATGAGTATAATGTGGTTTTAGGTGAGGTGATGGTAGGATGACTGAGAGGGTTAATGGTAAGGGGAGGAAAATGTTAGATGTGGGGGGAGGGTGGTTAGATGGAAGGAAGAAGGGGAATTAATTTTCCCATTTTACACACACAGTGAAATACTTTTTTCCGACTCATATTTCACCCATCGCCCCGTTAATTGGAAATCAGTGCGCCCCTCCCCTTGTCCACCAACGGGAGGCCATAAATATATTTAATTAAAACAAGTAATATGACTATGTTCCGTTTTAGTTTTACACATCCCCCCCAATGGGGTTAATTAAACACTACAAAATATAAATTTCATTTACGACTCCTTTATAGTCTGTAGGGACCTATGCAATCCCTCCACTGTACACACCAATGGGAAGTTTACACGGCAAAAAAATGCCACATACCAAAATACTGACATGTGTTCAATAAGGTAGACTGGACCGTTAAGACACCTTATTACAAACTTTTTACTCCACAATCTATAGTTTGGGAAACGAGGCCGGTCAATTTGTGTTCCTTTCTTCCGAAATTGAAATGTGTCGTCCCTAATTTTAGGTTTATTTGCTTAACACTTAAGTGACGAAGGGGTTTTCACTCCCGTTTGGTGCCCGGGGGGGGGGGGGTGGGGGGGGGGGGTGGGGGGGGGAGGGGGGGGGGTCCATGGGACCCCCCTAAGGGAACCACTTTTCCGGATGAATTTTTCACAAATTATACCACCTGTGAAGGAGCCGAGACAACCCCAAATCAGCATAAAAAAGGAGATTTGTTATTTTGGGTGCAAGTTAGGGGTCACAAACATTGTTGCTAAAATTGGGCAAAAAGAGGGAAAATTCAATGAGCCTTGCGCTGACATACATCAACAAAGTTTGAAAACTTATTTTATGTTGATCTATTCTAGAAGACCCAAATAACATATTTTAAAAAACAGGCAGTTTTAGAAAAGCGGTATTTTTTGACGGTGTGGCAAATCACGATCATTTGCCCTAGATTTGTACAGTACGGTTTGGCAACGTACATGAGTAAATTGTGTGGTTTCAGCACTACAAGGGTGAATATTTTAATGTTACTAATAATGTTTTCCTACCATGTATGTGTGAACTTATATCAGGAAAAAAAATGCTTTGGTTCTCGTTTCATATCTTATTTTTACAAATATTCTCAAATGACTTTCGTTATTTGCCCCGGGGGTGGGGGGGTCCATGGGACCCCACTAATTAACTCAGATCGGCTTGACGATTTACAATATTTTGGTATGAAAGAAGCCATGTACAAGGTCAGACATTACATACAAAAAGTTGGCGCAAAATCCCCACGCGTAAAGCGGCCGCGCCAAAAACAATTTTGGGGGTCCCGGTGAAAATTTGGCAAAGGACTGTCTTCAGTCCAGCGGCACCTCATAAGAATTTTACTTATTTTTTACTAATTTCTGTGGCTTGTCTACTCAAGATTGCAATTGTGGCGTTACAGACCATTGCATGGTTGGCCTTTACAGATGGCTCAATCTGTTGTATGGGAGGTTACACATGTACTGGGAGGCTGTCTCCAAAGTAACCCAGGGTGTTGAAATGTACTGTTCTAAAAGCCAGGCCATATGGAACCCTAATGGTTGTTTGGAGAACCTTGTTTGAATGAATAAAAGGACTTTGTCCCTTCGCACCAATGTTACATGCAATTGGCTAACCTTTGGTCTGGTCCCACTCTTTGTCCGTGGACAATTGTTATTATCTTATGACCATTGTGTGGTATAATGTGTGCACCCACCCCATGAAGACCCTTGTCCCCCCTGTTCACAAGGTTTTACCTAGGCAAACTTTACTTTTTGAATCCTTTTAAGAAGACAAAACTCAGTGTACAATTACCTTAGTGCATAAGGGGGTGGATACCCGTGGGCCCATGATTGTCGTTTTTCCCCCTCTCGCGGCATGTTTTCACGCCAACTATTTTTTTCCCAAGATCTTATGTAATTGCCTAAATAGATATAAATCGCCATAACTTTTGTATACTATTAACATGAATAAGCCTTTTAGTGGTGCTATCAAGTTTGTTTTGGGCCCTTACAATGTACTGGATTAACTTTTTAGAATTGTTTTTTATTTATGATTTTTCCATTATTGGGCGGGAACCATTGCTCCGTTAATAAATCAGATTTTGACCTGGTTTTTTACGAGAAAAACTTGAAATAATTATCTCCGAGATTCTCGCTGAAAAACTTGGATTCTCCGCCGACACCAGGTTTTATCGATGAAAACTTGGATTCTCGCCCGCTAGTCCAAGTTTTTTTTGTTTTTTTTTGATTGAAACTCTTGATTCGCGATTACACCTTGATTCTCGCCGATATACCAGTTGGTTCTATCGAAAAAACCAGGGTTTTTTTCGATTGAAAACCTTGATTCCGCTGACAAACCTGGTTTTTCAATCGAGAATCCACGTTTTTCGATCGAAAAACCTGATTCTCGCCATGACAACACGTTTTTTGCGAATTGTTGACAGTGAGGCCGGCCCATAACGTGACATGAAATCAAACGTTTTTTCACCCGCTTTGATTTTGGAAATACACATCTGTATTAAACACCACTTTTGATTTAAAAAATAGCGTAGTAGGGGGTTCCAAGAATCCACGGTTCATTTAAAATCAATTGGTGAATCTGAAGTTCGTTTTCTAAATGTTGCAACACTTTTGGCCAGTGTGTGTATTTCAAAATTGTACCATCGTTTCGTAACCACACTGTTAAAAATGTCCTAATTTTCGAGACTTTAACCTTTTAAATTGCGGTCAACCCCAATTATTCAATACTCTTCATGCTTTATCTAACCTATACCTAACATAAATTACAATTTGAGCAGAATTCAGAAACATTGGCAAAAAAAATATACACCCATTTTTGAATAAAGGTAGTATTTATACGCTTACCGTTTATATATTTCCGTAATATGACGTTCTTTTGGTAACTTGCTGGTTTTTAATGTAAGAATACGACTAAAAATCTGTTTTACCTTAAATGTGTTAAATAACGTCGTAAGTACGACATCACAAAATGACAAAATCTTTTCCTTATCATTTTAAAATAGTTTTAAAAACTCTTTCCTTCCTTTTGTATTATATTTAGTTAATTATAAAAAGTTTACCACATATCGGTTATTGAATTGTAGCATCTTCTATCCGTAAAGTCTGTAGTGGAGTGGATAAGTTTTAGGACGTAATCTTAATGCCCTGGTTCGAATCTATGTATGTAAGTATTAAGTTTATTCATATGATGACTAAGTATTGGTGATATGATATTAGAATAGGTGTACATTACCAGATCAATGAAAGTGTATACCTGGTTTAATATGTTTCTTCACGTTTTCCCTTGTTTATTACCCTTTTTTCCATCAAAATTGTTTGCCTGAAATATAACGTTTTTACAACCACGTGGTAAGTAATAACACGTTTGTATGATTGCCATAGCTACAACGTGGAAAATTGGTCAGAGGATGGTAATAACGCTTTCATTCTTAATATTGCTGTAAACAAGTCAAAAACCAACAATACGTTGAAGCTGAGGATTTGCGCCGTTATTTTACTTTCCCTGCCATGCAAGTTTTTCGTATTTTACGGCTCCCGTTATTTTACTTTCTGCCTGTAGTGAGTGCCCGCTGCCAGTTCAAATGCCTGTTTTTACAAGTTTGTTTTTAACATTGCACAAGACTCATTGAATGGCAAATTTGTTTTTTAAACATGTTATTGTTATTCCCCGGAATCGTAGAGTGTGAGAACATTGATTTGAATTGGCCCATGTTTGCCTAAATATGACAAATATATCACATAACTCCAACTCTTAGGCAACTTCATTGCTACCCATTCGAAAACGGATCCAATTCAAGATTCGCTGCTACCATGGAAAGCAAAATGGACTTGCACCGTCTTACATTAATATCTTCGTAACGCCATACTTGCTAACCCGGACTCTCAGATCGTCAGATTAAACTTCTCTTGTCATACCCATACCTTAATCAGCATTTGGTGTTATCGAAGCTTTTTCTTCGTGTGCACCAAGATTGTGGAACTCACTTCCTATAAACATTCGCTGTGTTGTTTCAGTTAATGAATTTAAGAAAGTCTTAAGAATATTGGTTTTTCAAAAATTAAATTTAATGTTAAATTATTGCATTTTCCATATTGCTAGTTGCCTCTCTAATGTAAGATGTTCCAAGAAACATTATTTGTATTGTTTTTGCTTCCTCCTTCAGGTAACATTTTCAGGTTGAATTATTTTCTTCTGTTTACTGTTTTGTAACTACTTGGTGTCAGCGCCCTCGGAATAGGTTGCCTAGATAGATGGCGCGTTATAAAATGCTATTATTATATTATATATATATGATATTAAATATGGAGAATTTTTAAAAGCATGACTTGTCGATTGCCACCCCAAATAACCGGGAGCTAACAAAAAAGAATGTAAAACATCTCAAGTACAAAGTAAGGTTGGGAGTGATTCTAATGTGACAGACGACAGGGATCCCTGAAACGTGTTTCTTACGTTGCCAGCAAATGGTTGCCTTAATGAGAGGGTCAAGGACAAAGTTGTACAGGGTCAAATGATTAAAATGATCCAATCATGTTGAAAAGTATACCAGGTTATCTGTCTAACCACAAGGATTCAGGAAAGGGTATAGTTTGTTACAATTCTACAGTTAAAGTTTAGAGTTCTAGGCTTAAAACAGCAAAAATTCAATAAAAAGGGTCAATTTCCAGTCGCATGTACAGGTGTCAAATTTAAAGTGCTCCAATTAGATAAAAATGGTGCCAAATTATGATGGAGTTCATAGGATTAAAAGAGGAATTTTTAATAAAGTACCCAGATCGAAGTAGTCGGTATTCCAACTGTTCCTCAGAATTTCGATCCGTCTGAAAAATTTTGGGTCACCCGGCGAGCGAAGACGACCCGGAAAAAATTGTGGAATTTCTTTGAGTCTTGCATCCGGAGGCTTAGGTCTGGTTACGCGCCTGCGTCATGTGTCGGTCTTCCTTCTTGGGTGCAATCGGTAAGTTATCTTCACAGTTCTTTTAATCCGCCATAATTTAGAGAACATAGCAATACAAATATAAACGTTTCCGCACTCTCGAATTTGCGGGAATAAACATCTGTTTGAAAAACAACTAGGCATTCAATGGCGTCTATTTGGCTAAGACCAGATGCTCAATTTGAAATCCAATTTGGTTAGAAATCTTTTTTCTTCATGTTCTAATTACTTTTTGTCCAGTGTGTGTACGTTTCCATTTTGGTCGAGTATTTCTAGAAATACTGAAAGTAATAAGAATCTAATAATACTACATATTTCAAGTACTTTTATAATTATCATTTCCACAGTACTATAAACAAAAAGGAGTTATAAATACAAGCGTGTAGTAAGGCAATACATAATCAAACCGGAGGCGATAAAGTCATCAGGCAATTATCAAACGCACACTCGGGCAAGTTAAGCATTCCATTAGTCAGAGAAAACAAAGCGAGCGCGTTTTTTTTTCCAGACCAAGTTGGAACCAATGGCTGCACTGACCCATGTATTTGGCGCGCGATTGCCTTACAAACGTCGGTTAGGGAGACCCAACATTTTTAATCCAGGAAGTTTACTCTTTGGGGAGGTACCAAGACTACCAACAATTAAGACGATTGCCTTACCTGCATACGGTGGGGTGGCAACATAATGATGTTGCATTGAGAAGGTTGGTAGTAAGTAAAGTGGTGGTGTAGCAAGTGGCACCAAAGGCATCATACGGACCGGAATTTCAACGATGAATGATTCATGGTCTGGCGATCACAAATGAGGATCTGGTTGTTATGGCGAATGAATTGAAAATCTGTCGACTGTCCAGAAGGTACCTGTATGGGCTGGTCACTGAAATATCGACATGGGGGTTATCTAATTACCTCACTTGATGTGCTCAAAATTGCGGTCAGGACGGGCAACGTAAATGTTTAGAAATTGCATGCAACCATTCATGATATGAGAAACAGTATCTGAAGGGTTTTTACAAATACGACAAGTCTTGGGCTTACGTGTTGGGGTTAGTACCTGTGCAGGAGGGGGTTACACTCAAGGAGTTGCAGACGAGATTTGAATATGAATCTTACAAGATCATCACTCAAAGAAAACTTAACACAAATAGTTTGATGTGATGTAGCTGGTCGCAGCTAGTCTGGAAAACCGACCCATTGCGCGATTGTGCGATTTGAGATAAAGTTCTATTGATACGTTTTGATAAAAGAACTTGTTTGAGGTGAGTGGATAAAGCGAGTGTGAACGAATACCAAATTGGATACCATCATGATCAGCTACTAATGGCATTAAAAGTCATGTTGATACTCGAGCTTAAGATTCTCGTGTATGCAAAGTTCGTTAAACTCCGCCCAAATTGATTTAGGCCAGTTGACTTTGCCTCTTTTAATAACTCTACCTTCTTCATTTACCTCATAGCTCCCAAACAAAGATGCGTCACGTCAATCGCCTTCATTGAATTAGAGCCTTTCTCTTATCAATGCAGTGAAGGATGAACGAGCGCCTATGATTTGTCTGGGGGTCATAAGAGTTTAAACAAACCCTGAAGCCATATGAAACTACAGAGAGGCAATAAACCGTAATGCAACAATGGTGAACAATGGCTTAATCCAGCTCTTGAAAATTAAGTTAATGCACTGTGTGACTAATAGAGAGGATGGAGGCTAACACCACACAAGTCACCTACGACCTGAGAGCCGAAAAACGAACCGGCAGGTGTGAACAAAAAGTCGATAGAATGTTATCATTGTGGGGAGCTTGGGCACATCCGTCCAGATTGCCAAAAGTACAAAGAGAACTGCTAAAGCCGTCATGGGGAAGGAACGATCGGACATCTGGGACACGAAAAGAGACCGAGTTGAGGGCACCAGCTCGGTAGAACTGTAATGAAGAGATGCCCAATGTTGTAACATATGATTCAATTAGAAGAGAAATGATGGTTTATATGAGAAGGCCATTCAGATAAGTCATTGTCATTCCTTGTAGATAACATGTGCTAGCGTACAATTATTACGACTAGTGTTTACCAAAGCGATAACCTTCCTGAAGATCTCCCGCATTTAGAAGTAAACAGTACAAATGATTGCTGCCGATGGCACATCTATCTCTTTTTTAGTAACGGGTGGTTCGATTTGATGATCGAAGATGGTAAAGCTTAAACCGCCAGGTTTGGGTAGCCTGACATTAGTCTGGATGGAATTCTGGATTTTGATTTCCGAAACCGATCACCATGCTGTCTGTATAGGGAACTTTGAAATACGATTTACCAATTTTCCTATACCCCTATGAATATGATGAGGAAGTGCGCTGGTCAGGTGACCGTTTGTCGAACCTTGAGATTCTCCAGACAGTGAAACACTTATACCTGGTTGTTTCCTAAATAAACCAAGCACACCAACAGTGGAATTTGTGGCACCAACTTATGATTTTTATGACACCCACGATCTCATTTTAGCCAAACCTCTGGTAACTCCAGCAAATGATGATCGTTTTAGAGTTTTGAATTTTACCAAAGGCAATCTGTGTACATAACGGGACATCATAGCAGGTTGGCCCCAATAGGTGAATTCAATCAATAGATTGACACCACTTGTTGTAACTTAGTGCGTACGTACGGTATCAATCAATATAATAATACGTGTTTCCCGCCATGCCAGAACACTTGGTAGAACTGTGGGAGAGAAGTCTACGCAGAGCTAGATAAAAGTCAACAGGAAAGTTGAGAGCTTTACCTAGTGAGACACAGCGAAGTTTTTGCAAAATCCAAAGATGACACTGGACTAACTAATTCGAGTTAGCATCCAATCAACCGGGGTAGTGTCAGCACCAGTAAAGCACCGAGCCCGTAGTTACCAATTCATCACGACCAGAGGAGAACGAACAGATTGTTAAATGTTGAAGCGAGGCATTGTGACTGAAAGCCAAAGTCCTTGGGCATCACCTGTGGTTCTTGTTCGCAAAGTACAATTCCTGGCGCTATGGTAGTGATTATCGAAAACTCAATGCTTTGACAGTGAAAGACTGTACCCCCACTGCCTCGATAGACGAACTCTCTGGACAGACTTTTCGGGAGCGAAGTGGGTCTCCACTTTGGCTTGCCGGTGGTTACTGGCAGGTAAAGATGTCCCCTGATGATCAGGGAGAAAACTGCGTTGATTACAGTCCCTGTTTGTTTCGAAATTCAAGGTGATGACCATTTCGGCCTACGCAAATGCACCTGCAACCTTTGAAAGGTTGATGTAGCGCATCTGAAGGCCTCCATGGAAATCCTGTCTATTTCTACCTGATGATGTAATAGTATACGCCAGTGAGTTTGACCAGGCTGTGGCAACGATTGGACGAAGTTTTTAATCGACTGAGATCAGCGGGCCTGAAGCTAGTCCAAAGAAATGTCATCTTTTCCAAAACCATTCGCCTATTTGGGCCACGTGGTTTCGAAGATGGAATATCAACAAGACCTGAGCAGATTAGAGCTGTAAAAGGGCCAGTTCCGAAGAATGTCTCACACCACCCGTTTCCTGGGCAACTTGTTCATACTCCAGTTAAATTCCTACTCGGGTACGCCAATATTGCTAAGCCACTACATGTTCTTACTGAGAAAAATCGAGTGTTCCATCTGGACAAAGATGCTCAGAAGCCTTTGATAAACTCAAGAGTGCACTGACAACATCCCCTGTCTTGGCGTTCCGATCAGAAGGCAAATTTATCCTGGATACTGATGCCATCAATCAGGGTATTGCCTGCAGTTTCTTGCACAAGAGCAAGAGGAAGTCGAACGGGTGTAGCTTATTTCACCGAACTCTAAATAAATCTAGAAGTGACTGTGTGTTACGAGGAAAGAATTGTTGGCTATCGTAGCGTGCAGTTAGGAACTTCCATCACTATCTATTTGGAAATAATTCCTCCCATCAGAACTGCCATGGTGCTTTGCGATGTTAATGAGGTTGAAAAATCAGAGGGACAGGTTTCAAGGTGTTGGAAGTCATGGCTACCTACGATTCACATCCACACAGACAGGAGGTAGGGGACGATATCATTGTAATTGTGATGGGCTATCACGTAGGCCATTGAGGACAACATTGTGAAAAGTGTGACAGAACGAGAGAAATGTACACGCGCATCCTGTTCATGTACCGACAGCTTACCAAAACCTGAGTTGGTAACAGCAGAACCAATGGAATGCAGAGATGAGGCAGAATCATCCAAACTTGTGCAGTCAACACAGAGGTTGGAAACTTCGTGGGTAAAATCTGGACTCTGCGGCATAAGGAATGCTCATTACAAGATCCGTTAATGGAAAAGTAGTATACATTCACGGAAACCAGACAGAAAGACCGTAGCTGGGCAGAGGTACTTCATTGGTAAGTAATTCAAAGTATATTGGTCAAGTTGGGATATGCTGTACATGCAAGATGGATGTTGGTATGAAGTGGGAAGATAAAAGTCGGTGGCACCGCAGCTACTGGTACTTGCCGAGAAGTTTACAGTAAATGGCTCCTTCAAAAACTTCATGACGACAGTGTTGCTGGCCTGGAGGACAGACACCACCTTTCCGTCCTATTCGGGAACTTATTAATTGGGTGTGTGTCAAAAGGATAATGTGGAGAAGTGGTCCGCCATTGTCAAGTTTGTGTCCTACACACAACCAAGAACGGCAGATAGAGCCCCAATGAAGAACTTATAACATGGGATTCCCGGAACGTATAGCACTCTACAGAGAGGGCCGTTGCCACCAAGTGAAAGAGGCAATGATATATCCTTGTGTTTTGATATTACTTTTACAAGTGGTCTGGGCGGTTGCAATACCAGATCAAGAAGCCAATACATAGCTCAGCTCTTGAGATAATGTATGACTTTGTTTGGTTACTAGAATCATACCACTGATCAAGGTCGAGTTTCGAGTCCATACTTTTCCAACGAAACTTTGCCACTCTTTGATATGAGAAGACAACGTACCACCCCAGACGTCCACAAATTGAAATGGGTTTATTGCAAGGTTCAATAGCAGTGTTGTTGCTTTTGATAAGTATGTTAGCTAGGTACACTCCTCAAACCAAAAGACTGGATTGGCTTTGTCATACGTAAATGATGCTTACCGATCATCTGTTCACACAAGTTCTGGATTCTCACAAACGAATGATGTTCGGAAGAAATGGTAGCTCCCGATAGATTTGGTGTATGCTTGCCCCCTGATAAGTCTACAGTAGAAGTGAGTACTTACACGAAGTTCAGAGACACCTAGATGTTGTTCACGATTCGCCCGAGAAAAAATCTGGACATAGCAAGTTTCTAAACCGAAGAAACAATATGACTACCGGTCACGAGACATAGGGTTTCAGAGGGATTTAGTGTGGGTACTTCTGGTCCTGTCAGGACGAATGGTCTGAGCCCAAATTGCAAGATCGTTTGGAAAAAGGACCCTATACTGTAATAAAACGCCTTTCAGACATTCTATACAGACTGGAACAAAGTTAAGAACTAAGAAAAACCATATTGTTCATTTTGATAAACTGAGAATGTACACAAAGAATGAAATGTAACCCAATGTGTAGTATGAATTGGAGTGAAGAAACAGAGACAAAAAACAAATCATTTAGTTACATGACTCATGCAGGTCGTGCCTGGAAACGCCCCCAGTGGTATGGAATAGTAAACTAATTCTATGCTTTGTTGGGTGTTTTTGTTTCTGCTGATGCACCAAAAAACAATACATCCGACGGGCGGAGGCAACCCGGGAGGCAACCACCACACCTTACCCCTCCACTGCCAAGACCCGTCATTCAAACCGGATCATCCCCTACATCCCCGAAGGACCATATAAAAGGTCCCTTCAGTTCTGTCCCCCCCGACGCCTGCAGATTTATAACATGTCTTGACTACACTACGCATATATTGGATGGGCATCAAGACCGGCGAGCAACAAAACAATGAGATGACCTAGATAGGGAACTGTAGTACAGAACATAAGAGCGTTGATGTTGCAGCACCAACACCGTGGTTCCAGATACCAAATGCCAACTCAGGATTGGGTGGATCGTAGAGTGATATTATGAGACACAGAGAGACCACACCATTCCATCACCGATAGATCTGACTGAAAACAGAAATCATGACGACAGAATAGGGCGAACAGGCAGAGGAAAAGCCTGTTGGTGACATAAAGAAGCATCAACCCGGGAGACAAGGCCCCAGAGCTGACAACGTAAGCAGCGCGAGATAAAGAAACAAGTGGGCACAGCGAGTTTCCGTGATACAGATGGTAGCATTAGAAAGGTGGAACAAGTCAAGAAGAAAGCGTGGGACAGGAACAAGGAAAAGACAAAGACGAACCGGCAAAGACAAAAGCCTCACAGAAGAACAAAGGAAAGACAAAGATGAACCTTCACCAAAAGACAAAAGCGCACAGAAGAAACAAAGAAAAGACAATGACGAACCAAAGCAAGCAAAAGAAGGATGAAGTAAAACTGACAAGGAGAAAACAAGAAAAATAAAAGACAGAGAACACCAATAGGACAAGGAACGTCGAAAGGAAGAAGAGTAATAAGTTTGACAACGGAAGAACGACGGTGAAGGACGCAAGATTTTGAAGTAAGGAGAAGGAGCAAGCCTAGAACAAAGAAGAGAACTAATGAAGTAACAACAAGAGTGGGAAGTAAGGATAACGGTAGCACATAGAACACGAGAAAGATAAAGAAGTAAACACAGAGTGGAAGTAGGAGAAAGGGCAGCGCATGGTCAAGAGAATAGAAGCAAGGATGAAACAAGAGTGAAGCCAGAGAGGAATAAAGCACGCAGGTGCGAACAAGAAATAAGGAACCTGGAGCTGAATGGGAAGAGAAAGAATAAAGGTGTCAAGAAAGGAGAAGCAAAGATGACTGAGGGGAACACATTTGATACAAAAGAGTGATAAGGAGGCTGAGAAGGGGAGAAGTGTAATTCAAATGCAATCTGGACATTACAAAATCTAATAAAGGAAGGATCAGAAGGATGATGAGATAATTGAGATGGAAGAAGTGGTTGGAGAAAGAAATTGAAGCGTCTAAAAGCCAAAACAACAAAGGTGGTATTGGTAGAGATACCCCCAGTTCCTGGCTGACATACTCTCTCTCTGCCCTTCAGAAACATCAGTTCGTAGCACTTTGTACAATCATACCATGCATCCAACAGCTCATCCAGTAGCACTACCTTCCAGATCGACCGGTCCCGGACAACTCAAGTTCTAGTAGTCATTCCTCAGATCTCCCCTTGCCTTTGGACCTGAGCTTTAAGAAAGCCACCATCCCGAAGTCTTACTTCCTCATCGTCGACGTCTCTTCGGCTTCCACCAATTAATATAAGGTCGATGGGGAAGCTCCGAGATGGATGACCCAAGGGACGACCCGACAAAGAACAAGAAAGAAGTACAGAATTGGCTAATAGGAAGAGAAAGATAAAGTAGGAGGCATCACTGAGGAAACCAGAGAGCCACGAAGAACGAGAAGCACAAGGGAAATGTCAAAGCAGAGGCCCAACCAGAGAGCCTATAAAAACTGTGACAGGGGGAGCTAAGAGAAGAGGAAAAAAAAAGACACTTTAAAGAGATCCAATGAAGAACAATAAGGTGAACCACTGGATACAGAAAAGAAGACAGAGGATGTGGAAGTATTAGAGGTGGAGCTGTCTGCAGAGGAACGGAGAGGAGGAAATGATTTAATTGAACCAAAATGAAAAATCTCAACACAAGCCCAAACACAAAACAAGCAACTAAACCACACTAGTAAAGAAACAGATGGATGGTCTAGTGGAACGACTTCTGATGGCCCCGGTACCTTAAGCGAAGTAGTCAATGCGATGGGGTTTTGGAGGCCTTTGTCAGAGGCCGGGATGAAAGTAGAAGAGTCTCGTTTGGCAGCCAATCGATGTGGCTACAGACTTAATTAGGATGTAGCATGTTTGGGGCGCCTACCAGGGGGAGCCATCTGGAGAAAAAATAGTCGAAACAGTTAAAGAACCTACGGGGAAGAAATATCAAGTATCAATCTGTGAGATTGATGACACTCATCTTGCCCATCATAAAACCGGATGAGTCGGGAACAACATTTGTAAATTATAAATGTTTCTAAAATCGTTTTGGAAAGTGTGTTAGTTTGTTATTACCATTTATTACCATGCATAGCTGTTTCAAGAGGTTTTGTTTTTTATATATCAACCCACTGAGACTTGACTGTTACTTGAATATGGCAATACCAATTTTGATGACTGTAACTGTATTCAGTGGCTAGATCCTGTGCAATTGTAGAAATCTTAGAAACGTTCAAATAAATAAAAATCAACAACAATTGCAATCACCAACTCAAAATGCCAGAATAGACGTTTTACAAGAGGCCTGTTTTAGCATTATTTTGGTTGGGATATCAGGTTTGTGAAGTTTTCTGGTCATGTCATCCCCGATTGACCTCTAACCTGGTGTTCGCCTGATTTTTGCACGGGATTTTGCTATTTAATGTGTATGTGTGAGACCTTTCATCAACACTAACAACCAAAACAATCGTGTAATGAAACAGCTGTGTTTGTTTTATGATTCTTTCAAAATAATTTTTTTCTGGTCAGCAACCTGAAAATTTATAAATGTAAGAATTTGATGAGTTTTGCTTGATAAATACTCTGTGTGTAATATACTGTTAATAGTGTAGTCTTGTAAATGTCGGCCAATGTTGCCTGACTAAGTCTCAAAATGGTTTACCATTCAAAGATGGTATTTTTCCATGCAAAATGGCTCCAATTATTAATCCAATAGATTCATTCTTTCATCTGCTTGTAAAAAAAACTACATTATAGTCCATTTGTGTTACTTCTGGCCTTGCTGCATCCTCCTGCCGAAGAGCTTACCGGCTCTTTGTACTTCTACTCTATTTCCTATAGGTTTAAGTATTTCTTAATCTTTGTAGAATACCAAATGATGTCATATAACATGTTTGAACAAACTAGGATGGACACCGGACCCCTAATTAATGGACATACCCAAATAAGTTTTGAGGCCAAAAACGGTCTTGGTGGTGGGGGTGGTGTAATACCCCACAGCCAGGTCTGCAATAATGAATCTGCAATATTTTGTAACCTTTGATTACAGTCGATCTTTATTTCTAAATTGCTGCAAATCCTATTTTATTTCAAGTCCAATAAAGGCAACTTTCGGATTTTTTGGTTTTTTTTAAGATCGGAATATCCCCCGTGTTAAGCCAGACTATGGATTGTTTTGTAAACACGAACTTTTACTGGCACGGTGTGACCGCATCCCAAGGCCCGGTACACATTGACTTGCTTCAGTTTCCAACTATGGGACAAGCAATACAGGAAGAGATTAAACTTTGGAGTGCAGTTGCAAATTCAAAAATACAGTTGTGCTAACAGACCTTCTCCCCTGCATAACTGCACCCATGAGTCATTTTCCACTATATCCATATCTATGTCTTGAGTTGGTCGATAATTGGTCTATTCACTCTCTAACTGTTAAATGGTGCCGTTTGCTTGCCTGGGGGATCTATTCCACCCCTAGTTTTGTTTATCTCCATTTTTGTTTTCCATTCGTATAGCGATCCTTTATCACGTTTTTCCGCCGATGCATTCCGTGTTCATCTCTAGCATCCTTTACAATTTGAATTCGTTATCCTTTCTCATTTTCCTCGCTTTTTATCTTTCCCGGTCGCATGGCCCACTTTTTAATATACTCACGCTTTGTTGTTCCATATGGTTTAAATTTTTGGCCTGGAGCTTCCTTCTCCTGCATTCACGTTTTCTATTTGGCTTTGATTGTTCCTTCAATATACATGACTTTTTCAATTCCTCGTCGGGTTACTGCATCCTCGATAAAGATCATTTGAATTTGATTCCGCTCGTCAAGAGGCACCATCAGCCAGCCATCTTGTTGTTATGCCGATGGTGTTTCTAGTTCTCAAATTCCTAAAAAGATTTTTTTTTTTTTGTTTTGGCTGAAATCATGCATATTTCACTTTTTAATTTGGCATATTTTGTTTCATAATCATAAGCAAATAAGAATTTTGATGCTAACTCTCGATTTTTATTGTCTACTGGATCGAACATAATTTCCTAAAATTTGCCATATGTTTTAATAACTTGTTTCACTACCGCTGAATTTACCGAACTTTTGGCCAATCACAGCGCTGATTATAATTCATTCCTTTTCCACAGGCCAATCACAGTGATTGTTTGCTTTAACTTAACCAATCACCGTCGTTTTAACACTTGGACCCTTGCCAACTTTTCAGTATAATACGGCGGCGGGAAATTTCGATCGCATTTTGCCAAACCCTTCTTAATCAGAGCACACCTATGACAGCTACAGCAGAGCAAAATTTATGAAGCTACAGCAGAGCAAATTTATGATAGCACCTCGGAACAGAGAAATTGATAATTATTACTGTATAGAAGAGAAGAAATTGAGGTGAGACTGACATTGACAGTAAATAACGTCGAGAAGACGCTCACATTTATATTTGTGTAGTATATGCATGTAAAACTATGAAAATATTGTTCGTCACTTAGTAGGCCAGTCTGAGTGTATGACATTATATTGTTGGAAGTGAGTTATGGCGAAGATTGAAGTATAAAGGTCGGGATGGTGGAAGTACATTCCACTCCTATGCGTTCATGCCTAGGTCTCTCGTTACAGAGTTCCGACATTTACAGACAGTCCTACTCTGTAGGCTGCTCAATTTTCTCAAAGTTTTCTGCAACACTCTACTCTATTGCTATATACTGCATAAATGTTCAAACACACAGACCAATTATACCACTTCATTGGTAGAGATGATAAGTCATTGTATACCAACTGTATAATCTACCCCATGAAGTCTGAGAAGCCTGTGATAGAGTGATACCCACTCACGTAAGAAATAACCACTGTTCGCTAACTGGTATAATTGACAGAGCACAGAGAATTAATCCCACGTCATTGGTAGAAAAGATAATTCAGTGTACCAATGATAATCTATCTACCGTGATGAAGTTTAGAAGCCTGTACATGAGTGATACACTCACGGTAGAAATACAACTTTTCATCTAACGGTATAATTGAACGAGCATACAGAGACTTATACCACTTCATTGGTAAGATTATAATTCAGTTGTAACCAACTGGTATAATCTACTGTATTGAATTTTAAAACCGTACTAGTGATACCACTCACTGGTAGCAAAATAACAACTGTTCTTCTAACTGGTATAATTGAACGAGCATACAGCAGAATTTAAATACGCACTTTCATTGGGTAGAAATGATAATTCAGTTGTACACCTGGTAATTATCTACCGAATGAGTCTAGATGTCTGTAACATGAGTGATGACCACTCACTGGTGAAATAACAACGTTCTTCTAAAATGTATAATTGACCGAGCATACAGAGAAATTATCCACTTCATTGTAGAAATGATAATCTCATTTGTACCATCTATAATCTACCCGTGATAGTTTTACCGGACCGAGTGGATCACTCACACTGGTAGAAATAAAACTGTTCTTCTAACTGGTATAATTGACGATCATACAGAGAAATTATACCACTCTCATGGTAGAAGTGATAATTCAGTTGTACCAACTTGTATAATCTACTGTAATGAAGTTTAGATGCCTGTACATGAGTGATACCACTCACTGTAGAAAGAAGAACTGTTCTTCTAACTGGTATAATTGAACGAGCATACAGAGAATTATAACCACTTCATTGGTAGAGATGATACTTCCGTGTACAACGGGTCTAATTACCGTAATGAAGTCTGATGTCTGTACTGAGTGATACCATTCTTACTGGTAGAAATAAGAACTGGTTTTCTAACTGGTATAAATTGAACGAGCAGAGAGAAATTATACACTTCATTGGTAGAAAAGATAATTCAGTTTTTGTACCAACTGTATAATCTACCTAACCGTGAGAAGTTAGAAGCCTTTTACATAGTGATACCACTCACTGGTAGCAAAATAACAACTGTTCTTCTAACTGGTGTAATTGAACGAGCATACAGAGACTTATACCACTTCATTGGTAGAAATGATAATTCAGTTTACACTGGATAATCACCGTAATGAAGTTAGATGTCTGTACATAGTGATAACACTCACTGGTAGAAAAACAACTGTTCTTCTAACTGGTAATTAATTGCAACGAGCATACATAGCATTATACCACTTCATTGGTAGATATGATAATTATGTTGTACCAACTGTATAATCTACCGTAATGAAGTTAAATTTTCCTGTACATGAGTATACCACTTACTGTAGAAATAAGAAACTGTTCTTCTAATGGTATATGAACGCGCATACAGAGACTTATACCACTTCATTGGTAGAAAAGATAATTCAGTTGTACCAACTTGTATAATCTACTGTAATGAAGTCTAGATGTCTGTACATGAGTGATACCACTTACTGGTAGAAATAAGAACTTTCTTCTAACTGGTATAATTGAACGAGCATACAGAATTGTACCACGTTCATTGGTATAGATGATAATTCGTTGTACCACAGGTATAACTCCTGTATTGAAGTTTAGAAACCTGTACATGAGTGATAACCACTCACTGGTAGAAATAATAACTGTTCTTCTAACTGGTATAATTGAACGAGCATACATAGATTATACCACTTCAAATTGGTAGAATTGAATTCCGCAGTTGTACCACCTGGTATATCTACTGTAATGAAGTTTAGATGCCTGTACATGAGTGATACCACTCACTGATAGAAAGGGACACTTTGTTCTTATATCCCTGGTATAATAACACAGGATTATACCACTTTCTGTAGAGGGTGTTTAATTCTTATCGCACGACTGGGGTACTACCTTAAGATGTTTATGCGTACGTACACTAGTGTACCACTCACGGAGAAAGTGAACTTAGCTTCTTATACTGGTTATAATAAACACCAGATTATCCCACTTTTCTGGTAGACGAGTTTAATCCAATTGCCCTACTGGTGGTAGCTACTTACTGCATTTTATATGTACGTACACGAGTGTGATCACTCACTGGTAGAAAAGTGAACTTGATTCTATTAACTGGTATAACAAACACCAGATTATACCACTTTTCTGGTAAAGAGTTTAATTCAGTTGCACTATTGGTGTAAGCTACCTTAACGATGTTTTATGCGTACGTACACGAGTGGTTACCACTCTCACGGAAGAAAAGGGAACTTAGTTCTTATAACTGGTATATTATCACAAAGATTCTACCACTTTTCTGGTAGAGATGATAATTCAGTTGCACTATTGGTGTAAGCTACCTTAATGAAGTTTATACGTACGTACACGAGTGTTACAAACTCCCCTGGACTAGAAAAGGGAACTTAGTTCTTATAACTGGTATAATTATACAAACACAAGATATCCCACTTTTATGGTAGCGTTAATTCATTGCACTACTGTTGTATCACGCTACCTTAATGAACTCTATACTTACGTACATGAGTTTTTCACTCACTGGTAGAGAAGTGAACTTTAATTCTGTTCACTGGTTATAATTATAATTCACTTAAAAAGGTTTTGTGTGAGTGAGATATTATAAGTAATCAATTTACTTGCTTCACTTCTGAGTGCTTGTATAAATACATGTTTGTTGCAATTACTACAGGAAATGTTTTAGATGCTTGTACAACAAGAGTTCTTGTCTGCTCTTACACAGAATGCACTTGTGTTGTATATTGGTTCAATTCGAGAAAATGTTGAAGTTGGTAACACAACGTAAATAAAACTGTCTAATTATACGCTACCAGATACCAATTTTGTCGTGTTTCAGTTATTATTAATGTAAAATGCCCGAAACCCAAAATAAATTAGCCTGTGGTATCAATGAGAGTAGATTATTACTTAAGGAGTCTCGTTATCTCATTAGTGGTCGAAGGCAAGTCATTTCAATACGTGCATTCGTTTTGCGTATAAGCGAATTGTTGCCTTTTTTCCGAATTTCTTTAATTTAAAGAAATATTCACTCTACACCAGCTTAAATAAAAACACACAAGTACAATAAAGAGCTCTATCTACCTTCCGACCACCTCCTGCAACCCCCCCCCGACAACCTGTCACAAACTGGTGCGAGTTTCTCGATTAGGATCGTCGGGCAGTTTCATAAATAGATTCGATGTTTAAAATAAGCAAAAAAAGGATTTTCTGTCGTCATTTGCATTCTATACCTCTTACTAATCTGATCAAAGGTTTTTAAAATTAAATCTAGAAGCATAGAGTAGCCGATTTCCGCGCATATTTTTTGTGTTCTGGGAATGCGTTTTTTGTTTATTATCCCCCCCCGCCCAATCTTTTAAAGATATATAATACAGCACTAGCGCTTGCTATTTTGCATATTTGTATAGACCACAAATAGGCTAAACCTGTGCTGCATTTGCAACAGGGATCGTCCTATACCGCTGCGTAAATCAATAAGACATTTCTAACCCTCACCTCCTCCCCAACCCACGACATAATCCTTCAATGAAAATAAGTATGTGAGTAATATAGTGATAAATTGAAAGAAAAATGGGCTCAAACGGCCTTTTATGGACTTATTTGCTTGTCAGAAGAATATTTTTTCCTCTCTATTAAGCTTCTATTTTATGCTGTCAATGGATCCAAGACAAGTGCTTCACGCCCTCGACGACAAGATTTGGTTAGGTTTGAGTGTTCTAAGGTAGCAAACCTCTAAATATTTTGCTATGTTTGACTATATAATATATTTGACGTAGCTCGAAAAGTAGCTCCGATAACACCCCACATTTTGGTATCAAAATTTTAAGCTAATCGGTGCGCTTTTTATATGTTTTGTCCGAAATGGGCGCAAGGTTCACGACTCAGTTTTTCGCTATTCGCGATATTTCCAAGCAATGCGTGTTTCGTACTTTCAAAATACCGTCAGAACGCATTACGAGGCTTGTGCCGACCGCCCTATTTTTTCATCAAAATCACTCCGTGTCACGAGTTTGCTCATATATTCGTAATCTACGCACTCTCAGCTACATTTTGACACCAAATTTAATCCTTCAATCAAAATAATAATCTAGATATAACATGATAAAGGCAGCGTGTATGAATATTACTTTCAGTGAAAGGTATCCCACATTTTTCACCGGAACTATTTAGAGGTCTGCTACCTTAGAAGATAAACAATAATTTTCAATTTTTTCATTTTTGATTTCATCATAAAGACCATAATGTTGTGAGTAAAAATCCGAAAAAATCACTCGAATTGGTCTAAAACTTTTGAGTTATGAACATTTTTTGACGGCTACCGTTACCCGAGAAAGCGCCAAAAATCGTCTTTTTACGGCCCCTGAGCAGTGCCTGAAATGGCTTGCTACGTGCATTCGTTTGCGTATACGCGAATTGCTTGCTTGTTTCCGAATTATCTTTAATTTAAAAAGAAATATTCACTCTACACACAGCTTAAAATAAAAACACCAAAGTACAAATAAAAGAGCTCTATCTACCTTCCACTCCCCTCCCCGCACCCCCCCCCCCCCCGACACCTGTCACAAACTGGTGCGAGTTTCTCGATTAAGGATCTTCGGGGCAGTTCAGAAATAGATTCGATTTTAAAAATAAGAAAAAAAAAGGATTTTCTGTCTTCATTTGCATTCTATACCTCTTACTAAATCTGATCAAAGGATTTTTAAATTAAATCTAGAGCATAGAGTAGCCGATTTCGCATATTTTTGTCTGGGAATTGCGTATTTAGTTTATTATCCACCCCTCGCCCAATATTTTAAGATAATATAATAAAGCACATGCTCTTGAATTTGCAATTTGTATAGACACAAATAGGCCTACCTGTTGCTGAATTTGCAACAAGGGATCGTCCTATACCGCCTGCGTAAATCAAATAAGACATTTCTACCCTCACCCTTCTCCCCAACCCACGACATAATAATTTCATGGAAAATAAGTATGTGATGTAATAGAGTGATAAATTGAAAGAAAAATTGGCTCAAACGGCATTTTATGGACTTATTTGCTTGTCAGAAGCAATATTTTTCCTCTCTATTAGCTTCTATTTATGCTGTCATGGATACAAGACAAAGTGCTTCACGCCCTCGACGACAAGATTTGGTTAGGTTTGGAGTGTTCTAAGGTAGCAGACCTCTAAATATTTTGCTATGTATTGACTATATAATATATTTGGACGTAGCTCGAAAAGTAGCTCGATAACACCCCACAATTTTGGTATCAAAATTTAGCTAAATCGGTGCGCTTTTTATTTTTGTCGAAATGGTCGCAAGGTTCACGACTCAGTTTTTCGCTATTCGCGATAATTCCAAGCAATGCGTGTTTCGTACTTTCAAAATACCGTCAGAACGCATTACGAGGCTTGTGCCGACCGCCCTATTTTTTCATCAAAATCACTCCGTGTCACGAGGTTGCTCATATATTCGTAATCTACGCACTCTCAGCTACATTTTGACACCAAATTTAATCCTTCAATCAAAATAATAATCTAGATATAACATGATAAAGGCAGCGTGTATGAATATTACTTTCAGTGAAAGGTATCCCACATTTTTCACCGGAACTATTTAGAGGTCTGCTACCTTAGAAGATAAACAATAATTTTCAATTTTTTCATTTTTGATTTCATCATAAAGACCATAATGTTGTGAGTAAAAATCCGAAAAAATCACTCGAATTGGTCTAAAACTTTTGAGTTATGAACATTTTTTGACGGCTACCGTTACCCGAGAAAGCGCCAAAATCGTCTTTTTACGGCCCCTGAGCAGTGCCTGAAATGGCTTGCTACGTGCATTCGTTTGCGTATACGCGAATTGCTTGCTTGTTTCCGAATTATCTTTAATTTAAAAAGAAATATTCACTCTACACACAGCTTAAAATAAAAACACCAAAGTACAAATAAAAGAGCTCTATCTACCTTCCACTCCCCTCCCCGCACCCCCCCCCCCCCCCCCCCCCCCCCCCCCCCCCCGACACCTGTCACAAACTGGTGCGAGTTTCTCGATTAAGGATCTTCGGGGCAGTTCAGAAATAGATTCGATTTTAAAAATAAGAAAAAAAAAGGATTTTCTGTCTTCATTTGCATTCTATACCTCTTACTAAATCTGATCAAAGGATTTTTAAATTAAATCTAGAGCATAGAGTAGCCGATTTCGCATATTTTTGTCTGGGAATTGCGTATTTAGTTTATTATCCACCCCTCGCCCAATATTTTAAGATAATATAATAAAGCACATGCTCTTGAATTTGCAATTTGTATAGACACAAATAGGCCTACCTGTTGCTGAATTTGCAACAAGGGATCGTCCTATACCGCCTGCGTAAATCAAATAAGACATTTCTACCCTCACCCTTCTCCCCAACCCACGACATAATAATTTCATGGAAAATAAGTATGTGATGTAATAGAGTGATAAATTGAAAGAAAAATTGGCTCAAACGGCATTTTATGGACTTATTTGCTTGTCAGAAGCAATATTTTTCCTCTCTATTAGCTTCTATTTATGCTGTCATGGATACAAGACAAAGTGCTTCACGCCCTCGACGACAAGATTTGGTTAGGTTTGGAGTGTTCTAAGGTAGCAGACCTCTAAATATTTTGCTATGTATTGACTATATAATATATTTGGACGTAGCTCGAAAAGTAGCTCGATAACACCCCACAATTTTGGTATCAAAATTTAGCTAAATCGGTGCGCTTTTTATTTTTGTCGAAATGGTCGCAAGGTTCACGACTCAGTTTTTCGCTATTCGCGATAATTCCAAGCAATGCGTGTTTCGTACTTTCAAAATACCGTCAGAACGCATTACGAGGCTTGTGCCGACCGCCCTATTTTTTCATCAAAATCACTCCGTGTCACGAGTTTGCTCATATATTCGTAATCTACGCACTCTCAGCTACATTTTGACACCAAATTTAATCCTTCATCAAAATAATAATCTAGATATAACATGATAAAGGCAGCGTGTATGAATATTACTTTCAGTGAAAGGTATCCCACATTTTTCACCGGAACTATTTAGAGGTCTGCTACCTTAGAAGATAAACAATAATTTTCAATTTTTTCATTTTTGATTTCATCATAAAGACCATAATGTTGTGAGTAAAAATCCGAAAAAATCACTCGAATTGGTCTAAAACTTTTGAGTTATGAACATTTTTTGACGGCTACCGTTACCCGAGAAAGCGCCAAAATCGTCTTTTTACGGCCCCTGAGCAGTGCCTGAAATGGCTTGCTACGTGCATTCGTTTGCGTATACGCGAATTGCTTGCTTGTTTCCGAATTATCTTTAATTTAAAAAGAAATATTCACTCTACACACAGCTTAAAATAAAAACACCAAAGTACAAATAAAAGAGCTCTATCTACCTTCCACTCCCCTCCCCGCACCCCCCCCCCCCCCCCCCCCCCCCCCCCCCCCCGACACCTGTCACAAACTGGTGCGAGTTTCTCGATTAAGGATCTTCGGGGCAGTTCAGAAATAGATTCGATTTTAAAAATAAGAAAAAAAAGGATTTTCTGTCTTCATTTGCATTCTATACCTCTTACTAAATCTGATCAAAGGATTTTTAAATTAAATCTAGAGCATAGAGTAGCCGATTTCGCATATTTTTGTCTGGGAATTGCGTATTTTAGTTTATTATCCACCCCTCGCCCAATATTTTAAGATAATATAATAAAGCACATGCTCTTGAATTTGCAATTTGTATAGACACAAATAGGCCTACCTGTTGCTGAATTTGCAACAAGGGATCGTCCTATACCGCCTGCGTAAATCAAATAAGACATTTCTACCCTCACCCTTCTCCCCAACCCACGACATAATAATTTCATGGAAAATAAGTATGTGATGTAATAGAGTGATAAATTGAAAGAAAAATTGGCTCAAACGGCATTTTATGGACTTATTTGCTTGTCAGAAGCAATATTTTTCCTCTCTATTAGCTTCTATTTATGCTGTCATGGATACAAGACAAAGTGCTTCACGCCCTCGACGACAAGATTTGGTTAGGTTTGGAGTGTTCTAAGGTAGCAGACCTCTAAATATTTTGCTATGTATTGACTATATAATATATTTGGACGTAGCTCGAAAAGTAGCTCGATAACACCCCACAATTTTGGTATCAAAATTTAGCTAAATCGGTGCGCTTTTTATTTTTGTCGAAATGGTCGCAAGGTTCACGACTCAGTTTTTCGCTATTCGCGATAATTCCAAGCAATGCGTGTTTCGTACTTTCAAAATACCGTCAGAACGCATTACGAGGCTTGTGCCGACCGCCCTATTTTTTCATCAAAATCACTCCGTGTCACGAGTTTGCTCATATATTCGTAATCTACGCACTCTCAGCTACATTTTGACACCAAATTTAATCCTTCAATCAAAATAATAATCTAGATATAACATGATAAAGGCAGCG
>JAMKCH010022059.1:0-21368 GCA_023653785.1 Ophioderma brevispina
AGGTAATGGAAAAATTGACTTCTTAGTTTGATAGGTATTCCATGGACATGGACCAAATTTGGCCCATTGATAAGTAGTTTTTGGTCCGTAAGTGGTTAAAAAATACAGCAACAAGTAAAGAAAAAAGGTTTATTTGGCCTTTGATATTTCTCCCTAAGTTGTGAACGCCTGCTGTAGCTCTTTCTGTCTGTCCCTCAATAAAAGGAGAGTGTACCAAAATTGTCACAAAGCACACCACTAAAACTAGCATGTTCAAATAACATTGTTATTTTATACCCTTCTTGGCATGGTTCTTTGGAAGAGCCATGGTGTCTAACATTACACCCTAATTTTACAGCACTGATGTATCTTTAGACTTTACCCTTTGTTGTATGTGTAAGCTAGAAATTGTTCACCCTATTTACAAAATTAGTTCCCCATGTATAGCGCAATTGATTTGAAAATGATCAAAAGACAAATGTCTGATCATTCTGAAAGACTCTTTTAGGTTCAAATCCTCCAAACTTGAACTTGAATATTAACATTACTCATAATTACCTTTGAACACAGTGTCTCTGTCTAATAATTAGCTGTTCAACCCAATAGAAAACTGGGATTCCCTCATTGTTAAAACATTGTACATCTCTGCAAAAATAAACACAATCACCATTATTGACCCATGAATATGATGAGTTGGATTAAGAACACGTATGGTGGTGTTGGAACAAAATTAAAGTGACAGTTTGAACCATTTTGGCAACAATTCTGACTTTTGTTTAAAAAGCAGCCTTGTGTGCAAAGTGATAATGGGAGATTATATGATGACATAACTATTGCCATGGGTGTGACAAATGAGGGCGGCATTGCTAATTCTGCAACGACACCAAATCAACACACTGCTGGGATTCAAGGACAATGATTACTCATATAGGAGGTCATCTTCACAATGGAGTGTAATACTTCCGAACTCACATCAGCCAATGTCAGCTAACTGCATGCACAGCTTTTAACACAAGAGAGGGTGGGCTTTGAGTTGGCTTAAAAACTGCTGCCCTCTGTGGTGTTTAAGATTAAGTGTGTTCCTCAAAATGTCGCAAACACTTAAAGGATTTTCCCCTTCTGAACTTGACAGTACTAGCCGGCCCATAACCAGGATTTTTTATGGGAGGGGCATTCTTTTTTTCAAAAGGGGACTTTTCCCAAAAATTTGAAAAGGGGTGGGGTGCAAATTTGGCAAAAGTTGACCTTGTTTACCAAAATGTTAACTTTTTTTGACAAAAACATCAAAAGCCTAGATTTTGCCCCATTTTTTGGCCTTTTTCAGCTCTTTTTAGGGGTTTGGGGGATTTTTTGAAATTGGGGGAGACCTCCACCCCACTGCCCCTCCCCTGGTTACGGGCCTGAGCACTACTAGGAAAAAATGGGAGAAGTAGGACAAAATAAACAAAAATTAGAGTCAGTGATTATGTAGAAATTCCCTCAAAGTGGGAATTGTTAATTCCAAGTTCTTTAAAGCTTGAACAAGGAGGGGGATTTCTCCTGTCCTTCTGTTACTATCATGCTGCCCTGCAAGTGTGAAAAAATTGAAGTGATATAGCAAAGTATTTCTGAGGTACTGGTGGTGACCTGTTCAATGAAGTGGAAGAGACTGGCACTCTCTCTCTCTCTCTCTAACCATTCAAAACAAGGGGATACAAAAAGTTCCTGTGGACAACAGGAAAGAATGACACATCTGGTGGACTTTCTCTGTAACTGTGGCTAAATCTGCGGTAGGCCTACGATGCCCTGGGATTACAGTGGTAGGGTTGAAATAGAGCAGGACTTCATGGAGGATTATGTAAAAGAGCAAGAGGAAATTACATTGAAAATAAGCCAATTGAAGGTATTTTTGTACTGAATGCATAGGTGTAAGCCAGAGGGTGTATTGAGTCAATCCCACAATGCACCAGTTTTGGGAAATTTGACCTCAATAGGGTCATGTGATCTCACAAAAATCCTATTCTCAACACATAAAAACAGCTTTTATGCTGATTTTAGGTCACAAAACATTAGTACTTACAGAATTTTTAGCATGATCATGAAATGTTATGTGGTTCTTAAACTTTTGGAACACCTTTTTATCCCTAAGTACTGATGTGTGTTTCGTACAGTCCAGTATAGGCACATTGCAATGCATTATGGGATTGGTTCAAAACACCCTCTGGGTGTAAGCAGAAGTTAATAAATTGATTGTCTTCTAAATTTGTTTAGAAAAGGTGCATGGTCACAGCATAGGGTCACTTAAAGAGCCTTTACAAAAAGCCCATTTCCCCCAAACTGAACTGAACTGCACAGTTTGAACCCCTCAAATGTAGTTTGAAGTGGTTATACTTTGATGAAGAAACTTACATGAACCTAAATGATAATGCGAGGTGTGCAGAATACAAAGGGTTATAGGTAAGTTCATAGACCTCTAATCAATTTACGATCAAACGGAACAACTTTAAAGCTAACCTGATGAAGTGTTTTATTGGAAACCTGGAAACTGGGGGTGGCACATTAGGAGAAGGTATATAAATAGTATCGTCCTTTGTCATAATAGCTGAAAGGAAATTTAAAGATTGTAATGTGGAATTTGAATATTTGAGGGAAATTTTTGGTTCTAATTTCCCATTCTCCCAGGCACATCAACTTTGTTATTATTAGCCCAGGCCTTTCAACCCTGGTGAATTTTGCATTTAAGGTTAGGACACGTAACTCAATGTTTTTGAGATTATTTTTTAGCACAGCTAGACTGACAAATTTCTGACAACATTCAAGAGAGTCATGATATATCATGACATATATTATTGCATCATTTCTCTCTGACCTTGATCATGTGTATAAAATACAAATGTCTCCTAAACTATCATTTTTTGTCAATGTTTTGGTTTGATATTGCTTACATTTGATGTCATCATGACATCACAGTATATCATATCTAGCAATATATATGTAAATATATGACCAGCTATAGACCTTCAATTTTATACTAAAATAGATCATTTGGAATGTGTTTTAAGTTATATGGAAATTAGGCGGAGGGAGGATATGTTACAAAAATATATCTGGGGATGAGGTTGGTTAAAGGTGGGTGACTTGATCGACAACCTCGTCCCCCACTTTGCTCCATCAGTTATCGAAGAAAGTTCATATTTTTCTCATTCCTCCAGTGAAATCTTAGGCCCAGTCAATGTTTTCTTTCGATGTTATCAACATAAAATTCCTTTCAAAAGGAAAGGGCGTGTAAAGGGGAAATAGCCATGTCAAGTACTGGGAAGGGATTATTAAGACGACATTTTGTGGGAGTTGTTTGCAAGTTTACTTCGGTGATTTTTTGGACACACTTGCGAGGTATACATGAACGTAATAATTTAACACAGAGTGACTATGGGGCTTCATATCCCTCTTACCTTTACGATTTTTAAATGAAAATGCGACCATCAAATACAACATATACACTTATTCGGGAAAACACTCAACGCTATACTTATACCACCACAGGTTGAACCACTGCAGACTCCACCAGCAGAACTCGAAGAAGCATTCCGGATATTTTGGCATGCCGACGGACGTAAAGTATGTTATAGGATTCGGCACACGTACCAACGGGATCGCTACATGTGTTTTAAACAATTATTTTAAAGCCCTTTAAAAAATGTAAAGCTCCCACTTTCACAACATTGTCACCCAATGACTTCATATTAATTTTCTTAATTTTACCTCTTCCACCACAGACTTAAATTTTGTCAAAATTTTAAAATCTGTCACCCCGCCATGCACTATTTCATCATATACAAAACTTAGAACATTCCTTACTTCATGACATATTACATATCAGTACCCTGTATTTACTCGTACTATCACATTTATAAAAGTTGTGGCATAGGTAAAAGGTCACACCCAGGGGACATTCACTATACTACTAACATGAGATCTTCTTTCCGCTATGCGTTTTTGACTGCCACCTTTTTTTTTACCTATGACCTATGTTTGACATGCAGTAGAACACAGCCTGAGTTTATTATCACTGTTTCAGGGTGATCCAAAAATCAATAGTCATCAGAGTTTAATTTGCGTAAAAATGCCCATTAACCGCAAACGCTTAAATAAATGTGGCTGATCCAATCAAATCCAGCCATTCATGTTTCCTAAAAATATAAGAACCTCATTATTAAGGTTGCTGATCCAATCCAAATGCCTAAAACTAATGCTTTCCTCGAGGCCTCACTTACATAATAATCAATTAAATCATCCAACCTTTGGATAGTGAAAGATTTTTGAAAACGTTTTAGTCATAACATCAAAAGGAACCAATCTTAAATGGGCATTTCGTGATCACAGCTAGTCCCCTTGATTTACCTCTAAAAGAAATTAATAATTATTTTAAGAAGATCATTTTTATATCATCTGAACTGTTGACCAGCATGACAAATAAAGTCAATATATCATCTTACTAATACCTTCACAATACCAATACATGGATATTCCTCTTGACCCCCGCCTTAATTTTTTAAAGGAATTTTAATTTTATTTTAGTATATCGCCCACACTGCTACATGTGGTGCCCAACGTTTAAGCATCCATTCATTCAAATGCATGACTAAAACATGGCTCAGCATTACAAAATAAAGCAATTATCATCTTACTAATACCTTCACATACCAATTACATGGATATTTCCTCTTGATGCCACCCTTTCCTTTTTAAAGAATTTTTAATTTATTATTATTGATATCGCGTGCCACACCGACTTCTACATGTGGTGCTCCACGTTTCAGTCATCCGTTCATTCAATGCACTCATAACAACTTAAAGCGCTGTTTAACCATCAATCACTGTAAAATTTCTCAGGAACCTTCGCTGATATTGCCCTGTATTTCTACTCGTAAATGTACGTTCAGGTTTTCGCTGGGCCTAGTTCTTTTGAGTCATATCCATATGACGTAAAATTGCGCAACATTTCATAAACTATCACACATGTAAATTTTAGAGGATATAATCGGCACGATATTTCTGCAACACTGCTATTTGAAAAGTTGGTCAACACCCAGGCGAATAGAGCGGGTAGCCCGCAGGCCACCCCCGCCCAAAACATCTATATTTGAATTAACAACACACCTGTCCTATGGGGCTAATATAGTACCCTTTTTGCCTTCAAATCGAATGGCGGACCGATTCAAATTTAGGTTACCCAGTAGCAGGACCCGCGAGTACAACTAAAATGTGGACGGAGAAGCAAAAAATGGGAAAGGATGGGAAGGGAGGAGGGAAGAAAAGAAGGGGACAGAGTAGGGTCATGAAAAAGCGCAATGAAAGGTCACACAGACGTAACAGAGGACAGGATCAGAGAAGAAAAGGGCATGAATACAGAAAGAGAAGGGAAAAGGGAGTAACCCCCTCCCCTCTTCCTAATTTTTACACTGGGGAAAAAAATGTCTACCTTGCTCGCACAGCAGCCGGAAAAATTGGCACCCCTTTATGAGAAATCCTTAATCTCCCCTGACACGAACAAACTTTTTACCGGACACTCAACAATATTTAAAATGAGTCCTATGTTTGCCGGCCGGGCACCGCTACTTTTGCCATTGCGCATACACACGCAAAAGAATCCTCAAACAACCACCAACAAAACGAGGCACGTCGTGCTAATTAACGACGTCACACCACCCGCAGCCATTCATAATGCATGTTGTTGATCTATCCCCAATTAAACTGCACGGGGTCGTGCTTTACAATCAGTTGAAATCCGATGCGCCGTGACACTATTGTTGCGATAGTCCCATGGAATTGAATGTAAAACACGATCGATCGAAACTAGAAAACGGTATATAGGAACGATTAATGATGGGAAATGTTTTGAAGAAGTCCTGGTTTTGGCTTTTGTGCATATCAGCAATGTCAGTATCTTTAAAGACGATGTCAGAACTAAACCACTGACATTTTCCTAATTGGACTTTGATCTATTGCAATACAATTGTACTAAGTGTCTATGAAATATTATGAGCAAAATGGAAAAGAAATGTAATTTGGACAATTGACTCAGGTGCACGCTTTCTGTGCTTTGGTTATAGCGCTATACAGGACCCCCCCCCAACTAAGGTCATATATAAGCAGTGGCGAGCTTTGTTCGATATGTTCTTAAGATTGGTAAGAAGTTCGTTGGGATGAGCTGGTACAGTTAGGAAAACTGTGGAGGCTTGCCCTTATGCCCCTAAGGTACACACACTAACTCACTATTACAACAGTTAGTCTATGGAAAAATGGCAACGTGAGATGTTTCTTTCACATTTCAAACCTCTCCACATAGAAATTAACAAACAACATCACCCCAATAGCACCAAGACTAAAATCACCAAAAACCCACATTTTGAACATATGATGACCAGAAAATTTTTTATTTACGAATCCACCAAACCTCACGATGTCAGGCCCGGGCAACCAGATTCTCTATAGTCACCAGCTAGTAATTGCAAATCGATGTGAAATTGATGACCGCGGAGTAAATTACCTCAAATTCAATGTCCAAATGCCACTAAGCTTGAGAAACCTACATCTACCATGTCAATTATTTATAATTCCATCACTTTCTTAATATAAAACTAGTGCATTTCAGACATTTTAAAGCACTTTTTTCCAGCTGCCATGCAAGGGAAAGTAGTCCACCCAAGATTTTTGATCCTTACGGCAGTCAGGTTAATGGTGTATAACCTAGGTTTAAGACTTAATGTCGAAATGAACAATGTGCACTAAATTTATAAACCACATTACTGCATAGTAAACCAATAATGTTTGCTGTACCTGATACTCCTGTAACTGTGTTAGCTACAGGGGAGTTGTTAATTTCCCTTCCATTTCTCATGTCATTCTCACATGTCCTCATCACCGGAAGGAAGGTAAAATATACCATACTCTCAATGAGATAATTTGTGGGTTAAATCCTCTTTACTTTACCCCTCCCCTGCCCTGGTTAAAGGTACAGAGGGTCTCATAACTGGCCATTGATCTTAAGGGAGAGCCATAAGGCAAGGGAGGGCATTTATAAAGAAGTTAACTGGTTTGTTTTAATTAAACAAAGGACTCTTTAAAAGCGACATTCAGAGATATTCCTGAGGATGGCACCCTCAATTTTCAGATTAAATTGTTTTGTGCGTAGTATGCATATGTTCTCTATATACTTATCACTAAGTTAAACAGCTACCTCAGGCTCGAATGTCTCCATGAAGAAACTCACAGCTTTGTAATGAAAGTCACCCCAGAGAGCTTTAAAACTGGGAAGAAAAATCTTGAAAATCGTTAATTTCTTTCCCGACCCCCCTTTGAAATTGACCCTTACTCTCTGATCTCGCCTATAACAGGTCCATACTTTACCATGAAATTTTACCCCTCTGTGTATAAAACATTGATGTGTCATAAACCTGTATGAATTCAGCAGACCAATAGAGGTATTTCTACAGAAAATACTCATCCCTTCTTGTTGAAAGCAAAGATTTTTGAAGACAATAGTAATAACTGTACAGTAAATAGTCAGATGTCAGAACAAAATATGCACAACAGGGACATCAGCGTTCCACACTAACCGACAACGTCCTCATATGACCACCGGCCAAGATAATGAGCACTGCATAATCTAGTGAAATTCTTTTACCCTAGCAAATCAACTTACCACTCACTACTCATTTCAACATTTCATATAAATCCCAGTGTGTGAACTCGCTGGGGCACACCCAGTGTTGCTTTAATGACACCAACTTAGAGGGAAAAAATTAAGATTAAACGTCCTCCCCCCAGTCAACTTATATCGTATTTGTGAAAACCCGGATTCAACAGGACGGGAAGCAGAGAAAATTCAACAATGTTTAAAATTTTATGCTTCCTAAAATCATCATGTTGTCTCCTTTTCCGATCAAATCTGTCACGATTTGATTAACCATATTGTCTTGGTCCATGCAAAGTGGGAATTTTGAGTTTTTTTATTTTCCAATTTTTTTGGGTGAACTTGAAGAACCACAATTTTAAAAGCTCAAACATATATTTTTGATCCATAGTTTTATGTGTAGACTTTGAAAACCCTGACATAAAGACACTAGATATTGCCAGAAAATGGGCCCCCCCCCCCCCCATCTATAACCATCTACATATGTAAGAAATTTGCATCCTCACAATATTTCCTCATGTCTCTTGTAAACAATTGACAAAACCATGAACAAATACACACAAAATCATCTCTTCCTCTAAACATTTTTTTGTGGTTAAAAAATTGAATTAACAACAGCTAGATCTATTTAAAACACTCATGATTTTCCCATTTCAATTGAATAATTGAGAAGGTTTGACATTTTTTTGACTGAATATAAACATTCAGTTTTCCTCCATTTTGTAGATGAGTCATGAAGAGGATTTGGTAAGAGCATATTAAAATTGGTTATTTCTTAGTATATTCATATCAGATCTCTGTCAATACTTACAGTATGAACTGTAAATGTACAGGAGCACGCTTCTAATAAATTTTGGCCCGAATTATGCTCCAGGACTATATGGTCCTGGAGCAGATGGTCCGAGAGCAATAATATCTGGAAAAATATTTTAGTCAAATATGGTACAGGATAATATTTACCATATGGTCCTGGATCATAAATAAAAAAACATGTCCAGATCAATTTTGCTATGCTGAATATGTTCCTGGAGCAATTTTGGAATACACAAATGTCCAGGGAGCATATGGCAAATATCCTCCTGGAGCAGTGGGGGAAGTAAATACTGCTCCAGACCTATTTGCTATATGGGTCCTAGAGGCATGTTTCCATTAAAATTTGGCCTTAGAATATTTCTCCACATTACTTATGCTACTGGACCATATATGGTCCTGGAGCATAATTTCGGGCCAAAATCTATAGAAGGCAGGAGCATGGCACAGGTCACTCATCAGGAGTAAATAAAGTTTATTTTGCCTCTCTCTTTCTCTTCCCATTCGAGTGGCATCGCTATCTTTCATTTTAGCAATGGCATCCATGTGCCTACTGGTCCTTTAAAGGCTTAGTCACACCGCCATATTTTGCTAGAAAACCACTTCCAGACTGGTGGCCGACTGTTGCCGATTGACCAATTTTCGAAAATCGTGAGCATTTTTTCTTTTTTATATTTGAGTTTTTGGCAAGGTCTGGGCCTGTTCTGTACAGTCGCCTGCAGTCCTTACCCTTATTGCTAGAAAACCGCTTCCAGACTGCTCAAGACTGGTGCCGATTGACATTTTCGAAAATCTTGAGTAATTTTCCTTTTTCAGGTGTAGTTTTTGCACCAATCTGGGACTTCTGTACAGTCTTCTGCGAGTCTATGGGTCGGGAGCATGTGCACATTTGAAAAAACCCGCCACATTTTTTCTTGCAGCTTAAAAAAATCGTGCAATTTGAGAATCGGAGGTGGCATAAACACATGAGCTGTTTGGAAGCAGTAGCCGATGAGTTGGTACTCATCGTGATGTGGTTGTGTCAGTTGGAAGTGGTCGGCAATGAGTCTGCTCCAAGCTTGAGAGAAAATGCAAGCCACTGGACCTGTTAATCGGCGACTAAACCGGCGACTAAGGAAGATAAGAAGTCGCTACTTGAAGTCTTGACAGCGACTTGTGCTGTCGTTTAAAGGTTTGCGACTGATTGAGAACTGAACAAGTGACATGCTTGATCGCCTCTGCTCGTTGGCGATTGAGCAACTCTTGTCTTGTAATTTGAACAAGACTGCAGTCGATTTTGAAGAAATGTGGTCATTGTGTAGTTGGACGAGGGTTGGGTCGGCTTTGCGGGTTGTCCTTCATGTGACAACTCCACGACAATCGACGATCAAGTCTTGACGATGCGACATGTCACAACTTTGCCCGTCGTTTCAAGGTCGGCGACTAATCGGAAACTGAACAAGTGGCGTCGCCTATTTAAACATTCTGGATCTGTTGATTCCATGTTGCTGTTGTTACTGCTGGCGTTTCATCAGCACATCCCTTGTCTCTTTGACGACGGGGATACTCGCAGAGCTTATATCATCCCTGGTCGGGATGAGACATTGTAAACTCTTGCAAGTTTGAACAGATTGGTATCCGATTTTGTGAAAAAAAATGCGGTCTGTGTGTATCGGGATGGGTTGGGGTCGGGAGCTGTCTTCTGCGTGACGTATACCTTTAGTTTCCAGTGTTTGTCTTCGTGACACACTGCACATTACTAAGGCAACTAAAAATTATTCGTTTTCTGGTCCTAACTTTTTTAAAACAAAAGAAGATAGAGCACTTTTTCCTTTTCCAAAACAACAAGTTTGTCCCCCAAAGACAATATATGAATAGAACATAGTGTATAGTCTCTTCCACATCCTATTTTCGTTGGTTCACCTACACAGGTAAGTGAACAACTATCTGCAAAATGCCCTAGAAAAGGGACTGATGGAGAAAATCAATAAAAATTCCATTTTAAAAAAAAACCTTTTTGATGCCACATCACACCCAAATCATTCAACCTCACATACACCATACGACACACCACCAAACACATCTGCATGCACATGCACACCACATACCAAACAAATAAAAACAACACAGAGAACATGTGGCATGTCACAGTTCAGCTACAAAGTAACATCAATAAAATTAGTAAGGAGAAAGAGTGAAAGGAAAAAAAATATGTGGAAAAATGTTTTTTTAATTTTTTATTCTTTTGATTTTGTTTCAACAAATTTTATATTCAAATTTATTTTTCTATAATTGTGCTTTTACCAGTGCTGAAGCCTGTACATTTTGCTGCCATAGGAAACTCGAGATGCATTTGTTTCGATCTAGACACTTATTCGTACTACGGTTCCCCCAACAGATCCCATTTTAACCCAAGTGGTGAGAAGCAAGCATAAAGTGCTGGGGAATCCTGCCTAAGTTCCAACATATTATACCTTCCGGCTCTCCAATGTGAGGGCAAAAAAAAAAAAAAAAAAAAAAAGAAAAAAAAAAAAAAACATGTTGTGCAGTGGATCAGCTGCTCGCCTCATAAGCAAGGTTAAGGATTATGGCGTTCGAGCCGCGGTTGCCAATGTGTTGTGCACTTGCTTGTGCAAGGCACTTTACCTCGCTGCCTATTCTCCACCCAGAGTATAAATGTGTACCGGCATATGCTGGGAAGCAACGACTTCTGTCGGGAGTAGTGGCAAACCCCTCACAGCAAGCCTTGTAATGAGGGAGTTCTGGCCCCAACGCAAGACAGAGAGATGGGCACTCCACCCGCGGCGCACAATTTCCATTTGCTCCTCCAACCCACAACCTTGAGACACTTTCAGAAGAGAGAGAGAGAAGGAACGAAAAGGGAGAGATAGTGGGTGGTTTGTTTTTGGTTGTTAAGGTTGGGAAATAAATATCAAAATGAAAATGACAAAATCCAAAATCAAAAAATTTTTTGTTTGTTTGGTTGGTTGTTGTTGTTTGTATTGTGAAGCAATTAGAAAAAAAACACATTATTTCTAAGGAACCACATCCCATTCTCCAACTCTTGCAATTTGTATATTAAGAAATGAACCAAATGATTATTATAATGTTGAGTATCTTTCTCCCCTCCAATCTTCAACTCATCGGTTACAAAATCATTATCAAAGTCCATGTTAGTAGTATGTAAATCCAAAATTTTTTTAATTCAGGTTTTTCCCTGAATGGGGTGGCCCAAATTTACCTTGCACTCAAGCACTGCCCTTACTCCTCTCCCTTTTGCCCGATTCAATGCATCCTCCATCCTCACCCACCCCCTACTCTCCTCCTCCACTTGTCTCTCCAGTCTTCTTTGGACATCCCCTCAAACCTCCCACCTCAACCTCAAACGCCCTTCTAAAACATGCTCCTCATCCTTCCTTAGCACGTGCCCATACCACATACCTATTCCCTCACCAACCGGTCCACCACTTCTCAAACCCAACATCTGCAACAAGTCCTCTGTCTTCATCCTATCCATCAACTTCACACCAAACATCGCTCCCATCATTGCGCTCTCTGTCGTCCTCAAAAAAATCCCATCTCCCATCCCATCTGTTGGGTAATATAATAAAAGTTATGGTTGTTTTGCACTATAACAAATACTACATGGTTAGGGGAATAGGGCCACTATTTTTCCAAGTGTACTGGCTACGGTCTATCACCCCGACCTGGGCTAAGCCACTGCCAGTCCAAGGAAAAATAGTGTGCCCCTATTTTTTCCCAATATAAACCATGTAGTATTTGTTTTATTACACTCACTGTGACTCTGGAACAATTGTTAGGAAGACAGTTCAGCAAACTATTGCCCTAGGGGAATACACTGTAAGCAGAATCACCAATGATTATGGTCATAATCTTTCCCATGAGTGTAAGAATAAGTTAGGATGAATGAGTGTATACTTATTGCCTTGACTTCCACACTTTCCCATAGCCGGACATCAGCGATGGGTTTTTAGCAGACTTCCTTAGCTTGGGTCTTGATTGTCAATGCTGCCCTCTTGTGTTGCACCACATCCATGTCAGTGTCACATGGACAACATATCACCAATCAGGAAATGAATAAACTTTCATGTCCAATCAGAGACTCCATATGAACATACAATAAGATTGTTTCTGTTAGTCCCTGTATTTGCTATGATATTTTTATTTTGTTTGATGTATTCTGTAGACCAAGTTAATTGTTGATTGGCCAATCATGACTCTCATATGATACAGCTGTGTCACAAAATTTGTATTGACTGGCATTTTTTTCTTAATAAAAATGTATTAATATTTGTAAGTGCTTCAAACCACAATCTACATGAATATTTGGTACGCCTATGGCTCAAAGGTGTTACTAGAGATATCAAGGTCATTCATATATTGGTGTCATATGTAGTCCATTGACTATAATTAGCTAACTGCAATATTTTTCTTACAGAATGTCTAAAAGTGAAAACTAAAGATGAGTTTGATTTGCTTTTATTTCAATGTAAGGCATTATTAATTATGTGTATGGGACGTTGACACCAATATCTTAGGTAGAATCACACATGTGACCCAAACTGGTCTGAGGTCCAAGTTAGTCATCTTGGGTCATTTAGTTGGGACATTTACACATGCCCATTCCAGTCACCTGTTAGATTTATTTGGAAATGACATCTTGTTGGTTACATCAGTCATTTTGATGGGAAAAAGAACCCAAACTTTTGTTTAAAAATTAAGGGAAATTTGGAGTTATTCAGAACAATTTAATTTAGAGGAACAACCCGACAAACACTCTTATTCTTTCTGCAGAAGTCATAGCTTCTTATATCAGCCAATGCAAGAGCACCTCCCAACACCTTTCCTTCCCTGATCCTCTTGGACCTGTCACAGTAAATTTACCTGCCGCTGAATGTTTTTATTCCCGGGATACAGTAAAGTAGAGGAACATGGATGTTCACTTCAATAGCTTTAATACTTCCTAGGCTCTTACCTTTACCTTCACCGTAAATTAGATCCATATTACCATGATGTTTAAGCATTACCCTAGAATAGCAATAGTAAAGGTAACCAACTTGAACTGTGAAGTCAGTTGCTGTGTAATGAAAGCAACATTGAGATCTGGTAATGATCGTAACCCTTACTGTTTCTCCCCTATCTCGAAAAGACAAAATAAACTCTGCTGAAAATCATTATTGGATCCTAACAGTCCATTTGGTCAATTTAAAACATAGTTAATTTTTTTTTAAGAGCACCCTAATTTTCAAAATTGGTCCACATAGATATCTATACAGATATGTTGGTATGCCTTAAACTATACTGTGAAGGTCCCTAGTTCAAATTTTTTTGCTATTTGCACATTAGAAGGAATTTTTAATTATAAAAATTAGAATGGGGATTCCCCAATTCTAATTCATTGGCGATTAAAAACGTCCCTCCAATAAGAAATAGTTCCACTATGTGTCTATTGCTCACTGGTCGTTGGTTCACACATTCTATTAGGGTCATTTTCTTGAGATGGCACTCTTTCATAATGGATGACAAATTTTGTCATTTTTCATTGTGCCATTGAATAGAATCAAGGAGCCTAATTCTATGAACTCTCTCTTTTGTGGGCCGCCAGCTATAGTGGCAGGACCACTATGCAATCCGTTGTGCGTGTTATGTGTGTTTGTGATGTTAACATTATGCAAAAAAATTAAAATAATTGTTTAAGTTTTTTAAAAATGGACCTCAATTGAAAGTTTTAACTTCAATTGAACCAAACTTCTGCCATAGATGCACAATGGGAACCCTCATATGTTGATGAGTCGAAGGTCATGTTGAGAGGTCAAAGGTTATGTGAGGTCAAGTTTAAAATGGGCGTAATGTAAATGGAGCTAAAATTTTTTTTTTTTAAAACTTGAGTTTCATTGGAACCAAACTTTTGTCATAGGTGCACCATGCGATCCTCATTATGTTGATGATATCAAAGGTCACGTGCCAGGGTCAAAGGTCAGGGGCGGCCCACAGCTTATATCTTGATATAGCGAGCGCGAAGCCGAGAACCGCGAAATTCTATTTCTCGCCAGTCAGAAGATTAATCCTTAATTGACCAAACACTCATGCAGTGGTATAGAGTTCTTATGTGTGTATACGCCATTCATTGTTTCCCTTCTCAGCTGTTACTGATACTGTCTGTTGGTTCAAGTCTCATATTTCCATGCATTGTGATATACATACCCTACTTGCACCACTAGTGGTAGTAACATTCCCTGCTTGCACTAAATGAGACTAGCCCTCACCAAGCTTTGTATTTAACAGTTTTTCTGATTGGTTGGGTCAGATTGCAAATTTTGCTTGACAAATGAAACTGTGAATGACATAGCCAATTTTACCAAAATAATCCTCAATGTTACAATATTCAATTGTGGTACAGAATTACATTGTTGTATGTATATTTTAACACTGATAGCATGAAACTATTTCATTAAAGCAGACTAATATGTCATGTGTGGTAAGCAGGCACAACTTTTGTACAGCATTTCTGACAGATATTACTACTACTAGTGATGTGGCCTTTGCACTGGATAAAGTTCCCTTAAAAAGAAGTATGTAGACCTGAAGCCTTGGGTGTTCCATGCAATAATTTTCTACTCAAAATAATACCAATTGGATCAGAAAAAGTAACATGAACTGAATGTCTTTTGTTTTCACAATAAAGGTAATCATTATGATTGATCTTGCATAGTATTCATTAAGTCAATTCGCATTGACATACGTTCCCCCCGGAGGTTTGGACCTATTCCATTAGTCGGAGAGGGGTCACCAGCTCTACCGGGAAATAAAGAATTCATGCACGTGGCGTGCCACATCGGATTATCCTGGAGGACACTCGGGTCATTTAACTCACTCAGCTGCCACTGAATACAATTTCATTCATGGATGTAAACACACTATAGGTATTTCAGGTCCTTAACTTGTCTCACACTAACATAGCATAACAGAAGTCCCTTCTCCTCAAGTTTATTTTTCACCTCCGCAAGAATGGTACTGGTCACATATCAGATGAATCGATTATACATAGTGTTACAAAACTCAATTTTTTGTTTTCATTCACAAATTGGGGTGCACTAAAATGCAGAAGTTGTCCTTTTTAAGGACTCGTCTTGTTTATAAAATATACAATTTTAAAGGTGCAACAAAGATTTTGTGGCACCCATATATGTGTCATATTAGTGATGTTCCTATAATAGATCCCCGATAGATTTTCTTAACATTTGGGTCTTTGGTTCACAGAATGCCTTGAAAGTGAAACAAATGGGCATTCAACAGCAGTCCCTTCGCCTCATTGAATTTTTCACCTCCGCAAAATGGTACGGGTCACATATCAGATGAAGCGACGTATAGCAATATAGTGTTACAAAACTCATTGTTGTTCATTTCACAAATTGTGCCCTAAAATGCAAAGATTGTCCTTTTTAAGACTCGTCCTGTTTATAACAAAGATACAATTTTTTAAAGGTGCAACAAGAGATTTGGGGCCCCATATATTGTGTCATATGTATGATTCCTATAAATAGATCCCCGAAGTAGATTTCTTAACTTTGGTCTTTGGTTACAGAAATGCCTTGAAAGTGAAACAAATGGCGATTTTCATTGGCTTAATTTCATTATAAAAAATTTTTTTTTTTTTTTAATTTTTTAGAAAAATGTTAATTAGAATTTCACAATTTTTGAACAAAAAATATTTTTTTTAAGCTTATCCTTCACATGGGACATTTTTAATAAAAAGCTTTACAATGGTGCACAAATCAAATTTTCATATTTTTTAGTGACACTTGTTATTGTATCTCTCATGCACCTTTAGCATGATCATATCACATGATCGTAACCAAACTTACTAACACTAGTGTCAAAAATCGAATTAAAAAAACTTTGAAAATCGGGTACTACTAAAGTGTGCTATTATTGCTTTAATTGTGGATCTGGACATGTAATACAAAAATTACTTATAATCCGTTATAACAAAATCATGGTTGCCTTTTTTTGTTGAGGGATGTTTAATTTGGAGGTATGCTGTGTGTAACATGCCACATCTGGCTTTGTGAGGGGCGCCCTTACCTTAAAATCCTCAGGGGGGGGGGGGGGGGGGGGGGGGGGGAATGCCTCTCAAACATTCTAGGTAAGCTTCCATTTGGCCATCAGGCAATTAACCCTCAGTGCAGGCAACTATAATTGCTGAAAGTTGCTAATAGTTTAAATTTTTCAAAATTTCAAATTGAAATGAAAGGTATCTGACGAAGACGAAGCATTGCAAAAGTCCAACTATGCTGGTCTTAGGTGCGCGTTTTTGAGATGGCTTCTCACATTACCTGTATCAGGGTTGTAGTCATACCTTTTCCCAACCACCACAGATGGTTGAATATGGGTGGTGTAGATTAATATGGTATATGGGTGCACGACTGTGTGTCCAGCGCATTGATTTTCAAGAGGACGTGGCGTAGTTTTTGGAAGGGGCTGTCAATTGTGAAAAATAACAAAATTCAGCAGAAAGTCTTGGTCTTGGACCAAGACTTGTGTATTCCTTACACCTGTCTTTAACAAGCACCCTAATGCTTTTCCTCTCACATCAATTGCTCTTAGTGTGTGTTTGATACCTGGACTTATTTCAGCTTTGTCACCTTGTATTTCCCTATTGGTGTCTGGTCTGTCTTGCACCCTCGGAAAGGTCTCGACTACAACCCTGACTGTAGGTCATATGGGAGCCATCTAAAAAACACTGACCTATGTGTTACCCTATAAGAAATCTGCTGGGTGTAAGGGTTATTTTAACCACTAACTGTTGATTTCCCCATGCTTGCCGCCCGGGCCCAGTAAAATTGTTTTCCTCATAAAGTGACAAAAAAGGAAACTATGTTCTATGCAACGGAACGGCTCTTGAAGTCGAGCATTGGGTCGGATTTTTCCCCCTTCTTTTAAGACACATGTAACATATAGTCCATTATTTTGAGTCAAGCCGTGGATAAGACCATATTGAAAGGGACATGAGGAGATGATTTCTGAGGATACAATTTCTCTAAATTTTCACTTGATTATTGTAGAACACTACCGAAAATGTTTCGAGGGTTTATTGGACACAAGCAAAAGAAAACAAGTTTTGACAGGGTTTTTGTTGTTTGTTCTATTTCATATGCATTTTACAAAAATAACAACCTGCACAATTTTTGAAAACAAAATATTGAAAATCATGAAAAAATATGATGCAAAATAATAGTTTAATATGTGAAATTAAACATCAATACCAACACATTAACTGTGACCTAAAAATGTGCCAAGGTACTCCAGGCATTTGGGCTATTTTGGTGTATTTCTCAAAAGAAAGCTAAATATCACCGTAGATGCCCTACAGCTTATAGACACCTGCAGTCTTGACAATAATCCTACCTGTCATCTTCCTTTCACTTTCATTCTCTCTTTTGCCTTGAATTTGAGAACATTAAAAAAAAAAAAATCCTTATTTAATAGACCTATTTATCTATGCAAGGCTTCAAATCATGTTAGTGTTATCAGCTATGACTCAACGCCTGAGTCCTGCCTTCACCTGAGTTTACAAATATTTCAATTTTGTCCCCAAAATATCAAAATTATGCATTTTCTTAGTATTTGCTGTGAAAATTATGGGAAATCTTTTCATTATTCAGATTCACCATGCAAATATATTAAATGAATCCAAAATGATTTAATGATCAAATTAGCAACGTGCCAGGTTGCCGGCAAAGTGGTCCATTTGCCGGCACACTTTTTAACATTGCAAAGTTTGTTCCCATCGGTTTTAAAAAATCTGTGCTCATTGCTGTCCCCAAAAATAAATACTGTTCAAAGCTTTAAACCTTACAATAGTGTTATATCTGAGCTGCTTCCAGAATTTAAACATCTTTCACTTTGGTTTTTGACCGACCATGTTGCCGGGAAAATGGTCCATTTGCCGACTTACAAACAAATTGTGTGTAAAAATTGAAAGTATGATGTTCAAGGGTGTTTTCAATCAGAGGCACCCAAAAATAAATACTATTCAAGTCATAGCCTTAACACTGTTTTGTTTCTAGGCTGGAGGAAGGAAGGTGTAAGGGTAGAAGTAAAGAAGATTGGACATCTAGGGTGGTATTCAACCAGGGCCCCCCGGCGCCCCATCCCATGAACCAGGATGGCAGCCACAGGGTGTCGCTGGCCGGCAGCAATTTCGTGCCCATATGTGTGTTCGTATAATGATGATGTTCAGATGGCATAATCTGGGACTTTCATTTGTCTAACTCTACTAGCCTCAGCTGAAGTTAGATTTGTCAATTTTGGATGTGTTAGGGTTAGGGATATATCCTTACAATACAATTGTATATATACTCTTAAGTTCTGCTCTCCTAAGCAAGCCGTCCATATCACATTTAACCCATTCAACTCACTCTTGTAGAAGGTTATACTGCATTTGAAATGCATCTCAAACAAGTCTAATATTGGTGGTTCACTATAAATGAAACATGACCATTGGTACAGATAAATGTGAATTATTTTTAAACAAAAGGAACATAATTTGATCGAAGTGGCTATGGTCACATGCAGGGCACAAAGATTTAATCCATCACCATTAAAGAAATGCATTAATCTTTCATACCAAGCCCATAACGGGTTATCTCAGCTTAACCGTCTCCCATCCTCATCCTTACAAATGAGAAAACAAGCAAGCTGTCTCGATCATCTAGAGATTGTCCAGTTGGGTTGGTTTTCGGGTTTATTAAGGAATTAAAGGTCAAATGTTATAAATAGATTGCTTTTCTTGCACTTTCGTACCTATGGTGTGATTGGAGAGCGTGTATTGCTGTACTCTAAAATATATTTAGTCAAGAGGGTTTGCTAAACAGGGTCGGAATAAATGTAACCTGTTATTTCAATACTTCTTCCAAAGATATAGTGTGGCCATGAACTTTTGAAGATATATTCAATAAAATGGTCCAAAAGTATTGTTTTGAAAGGACAACAATCATAGTAACTCTAGCATTTTGGGCAACCATTTTAAAAAAACGTATATAAGATTCAAAATTGCAACAAAAGAAATTGATTGACTTTGTTTCGTTGGGGTGATAGCACAGAAGGGACATAAAGTATAGGACAAATGAGGATTGAGGAAAGCCTTGTAAGATCAAAACTAGAAGTCCAAAAAGAAAGACCTCTATTACAATGAAACCTGATAACTATACCCGATAAAGCACCATTTTTCGCAACAGTTTTACTTACAAAAATTTTCCCATTGGCAATACCCCTCTGCGGAATTGTCTTACCCCCACATATTTGCACATATTGAAATTATTACAATAAAAACTAAACTTTACTCAGTTCTTGGAAAAGAGGGAATGGATAAAATATCACGAGAGCAGTGTGGTCCAGTGGGAAAACGCAGAGGACTCATGATCAGTAGTTGGTGAGTTCGAGCCCCGCGTGGCCAACGTGTTGTGGTCCCTGGTCAAGACAGTTATATCCAGCCCGCTGCCGCCTCACTTCACCCATTGTGTAAATGGGGAGCTGTTTAGGGTAATCATACTTTGCGCGCCGTTGTAATTGGCTGCCAAATTTTCAATATGTGAAAAATGTGGATTAATCTTAGTGACAGCGGAATAAATGTAAAGCGCTTTGCAGACTTAATGTATAAAGCGCTATATAAATGCTTGCATTATTTATTTATTGATTTTGTAGTTGAGAGTGATTTGCAGTAGATATGCAGTTTATACATTGATTTATACCTGATCTGTCTTACTGCAAGTTTATCTGAATGTGTGTGTTGTTGGATTTATTTTCCCGACAGTATTGATGTGGTGCCAATCGTGGTGGTTATTGGCAACCACTCTGGGTACACCGAGGCTCCACTGGTTCATCCTGCTTTTTGTATCGCCCATTACTGCACGCAATGCTGTCATGGTTTTAATTAATAATAAAGAGTGTAAGTGTGTTCGGTGTAATATGCCAAGTATAAACTGAAGTTTAGCAGTTTTGTTTGTTCAAGATCAGGATGGGATAGAGCAATGAGGAAAGTAATTCACTAAAGTAATGATTATGAAAAGTACTGCTATATGTTGATACAGAAGACCGAAAAGACCTAATGATATAGAAATTGCACACATTTTTGGTCAGAGCAATAGATGCCCATCATATGCATTGAGAGGCTAATTTACTGAATTTAGATATTTTAGGTATTTTTGTTAATTTTTGGAATGCTCTAAGATATCTATATAGCCTATCCACAGGCTGCAGTTCATTGAAATTCGCCACACTACTTTTTGAGAGCACATGTGGCACAACGGATAGAGCGCAGGACCATGATCATAAGAACAGTGCAAATCGTAAGTTCGAGCCCCGCGTTGCAAGATACTTAAGACACATTCAGTGATTTGCTAAATCAGAAAATCGAAAAAATCATCAAAAGCAGATTTTTTGCTGATGTAACAAGTACAGGTATCCTAACTACCCTGCAAATGATAAGAACCCAGAAGCTACCTAATAAGGACATAATCGGAAAATTTTCGTCATACTGCCGTTCGGACACTTACTCCAACACGTAATGAATGGGGAATCGTTCTGCACACTGCCGTTGTCTCCTTTTCTGTCATTCTTCAGTTTGGGAAAAGGTAACTTCTGAGCATTCTACAGACTAAAGGTCCGTTCATATTCACTGCATTGCAGTTCAGTGCTGCAATGCAGCCTACCAAAATTTGCCAGCTGCAATTCACTTGCAGTATTGCAACGCAATGAGTCAGTACTGCTACGAAGTTAAAATTATTTCTGGCGATGCAGCAGATGCAGTGGGGTGCAATGTGGTTGCAGATGCCAATTTTCCTGCAATCCTTCACAAGTTTTACTGCAACGCACTGCAACCCGTGACCTGCAGTGACCTGGG
>JAMKCH010022060.1:0-69839 GCA_023653785.1 Ophioderma brevispina
TGCCAGATAAAATTAGTCTGACCATGGGACACACTGAGCTTAATCTGAATAATCCTGCATACAGTTCCCCCGATTTGGCTGTTCTTTTGTGAGAACCAGACTTGATGGTCTTCATTGTTGACTTCACTTTGAACAGTTTTTGTGAGTTTGAAAAAAGAAATTCTAACGAAAAACAGAGTCAAAGTGAAGTAGAGAATATCCTTTGAACCTAGAGCGGGTGTTTTGCCCTGGTATTCCATTGAAATGCCATTCAAATTACTATTTGTCAATTTACTGTTTTCAAAAGGGAAAAATCTTCATTTTTCCTAGGCACATTCAGAATTAGCTCTCATGAACATGCATGTAAATGAATTTCAAAACAAGCCTAGTCCCTTTGTTTTGGGTGTTTTTTAGATGGTACACTCTTCATTAATTATGTGAATGTTGGGCTCCTGATTTTTGTACTTTAAAAATTATGATTTCAGTAATTCATCTAAAATGTATATTCTAGTGTAGTAGTTCCATCCCTGCAAGATAACTATGTAATATATTATTTATTACGAATGGCATTGAAACCAATGCCAAAAATTGGCATATCCGCAACCACACCACCACCCCTAAACACTTGTAATAAATATACAACCCTAAGTTTTTATTTTCAGAAAAGGGGGGTCTCTTTCTGTCCCTTCCTTTTATCATTTCACGCTTTAGCTTTGAATTATTTATGTATAAAACTGAAAGGACATCGCCGGATAATGAAGAGAGAGGAGGGCCCTCTATAATCATAATAGTTATATTTCATTCACCATCAATTTTGGTTGGTGTTTACAACCACTTTAATTAATCTGTTCCCAAGGTGTTTTTATCCCCAAAATCACTTGTATCAAGAAAAAGATGAGAAAGTCTGAGAAACTTCAGGGGGGCATGCTCTCTGGAAAAGCAAAGGCTTAGAGCATGCCCTCCTTTCAATGACCATTGCATTTACTTATATGACGCAACAGGAAGATGTTGCATAGCTGCCCTTTGTCATGGAGCTTGTAACTGACGCCCTTATTGATTACCTTTTTCTTCATATATGCTACAAAGAGACTACATGAGGCAAGCCTTTTATAACCATACCCCAATACCTCTAATAGCGTATTCCTGCTAAGATTGGATAAAATCTAACCGGCACCGTCTTCACACCAAGCAGACTTTGGAATACAACACAAATGTGCCCATACCGCGCTATTTATACATGAGGCAAGTTAACTACACTATGAGGCTAATAAATTACAATCTCCCCTGCGCAGTTCAAAAGATTTCATTCACCATTTTATCGAGCAATCATCCCCTTTCTTTTAGTTGATTTATGATACCAGGACGTGCATTGTGGTGGGGGCTGGTTCTTAACATGTGCTCCCAGGCACTGAACAGAGCCCTTGGTAGATTCGCATGCCTTACCATATAGCGATATGGTGTGGGTTGTATCAGTCCAAATTTGTTGCTTTGTTTTTGGCCCTTCCATTTACAGTGTTTTCCGGCCCCACCCACGAAAACCCAAATGCACAAACATGAGTCTTTCCACCCCAGAACCAGAACCCACTCACCTATATGTGGCTAAATAATATCGCACACATCCTTGCAACGCGGCAATTGTGGGTCCTGTGGCAGAGCATGGAAAGGCGTCAATAGTAAATTTTGAATTGTCCATTAAGCCTGTATTATAATTTACATACACCAACCGACTTGTTGGGGACTTTTGTAAAGTGGTAGTTTTTGAAAACCGTCAAAAGTTAAACTTTGTCGCAGCGTCGCTTTATTATGCAAAACTTTTCAAGTTTCATCCGGTTCATCATGAAAACTATGAGGGCGTCATGTCTTCCTTATCCGGCGATTCCTTTCTGAACAAATCAGATTACTCTGCATACTTCAATAGTTAGCAGGTTAAATAACACTTCGCTTTAAAGGGAAAAGTCAGGCCTTATGCAGAAAGTTATCTTGGTTGGAATACCATGTTGTTTTAATTGAGCTTTTTTAATCAATATCATTGATGATATAGATTTAAATTTAGCTTCTTCTTGAATGAATGTAAGAATACATGTTTAATGCCATTTTGTGATAATACTTCAAACTTGTAAATTATCTCTTGAGGTTTCAATGCGAATAACAACAATTGGGGGGTTTTTTTTTTTTTTCAATTTACATTTGTATGTCATACAACAGTCGTAGGTGACCAAAGCATTGTTCCTTTAGGCATCCAATAGGAAAGGCCTTTTGGCAGCATGATTAATGTGTGGTGTCGTCCTGTCCGTACCGTCCCGTGTGTGTGTGTGTGGTGTGTGCAAACTTTTGTATACACTTTCGTTAAAAGGTTGTCATAAGCCTTTTAGTTTATTGCATTTATGATAAAAAGGTTTCATACTGATAAATGCTTTACAAATTGAGACAAAGGGGTCTTAGAGTGGGGTACAGATGATGAGGTAGTTCAGTCAAGGGGTCACATAAGGCGATCAATTTTTATCTCTTTGCATTTTTTGAATACACATTTGGTTTAAAATGTCTAGCAATTTTAGTGCAGTGATGGATCACAAGTTCATACTGGTATGCTTATACCTTGAGACAAGGTATCTTAAGTGCGGTAGACAAATGAGGTGAAAAGTCATTCAGTGGTCATTTAGGGTAATTCTCTCTTGTGCATGTGGCATTTACACCTTAGTTTAAAATGTTGCTTCAACTTATTCTTTAACCACAATAATTGGATGACCTATTTGGACTGCTGCCATGTTGGTTTTTTCTCACGCATTGCTACCAAACCACCTACCTCCCCTATTTTCTGCTTCTTTATTGCCAAACACAATTTTTTAGACCAAACTGAGATGTTTAACTTTGTCCTATATAAATCAATCTCTAAATGTGTTTGTTCATTCTCGGTGGCAAAAGAATGACAGTCTGCAAAGATTCTGAAGGCGATTACATCAGCAGTTTCTTAGCACTCTCCTTGGATCTGCAAGCACATTCACCAGAGCCAAAATGTCCCAATTGGTTACAAGATCCAGAACGCAAAATGACCAGAATGAGTTTGAGGATTGGGACCAGATTGGCTACAGAGAAAGGGTACCTCTGTAGAGGCAATGAAATACACAACCAATTTTTTCAGGGAGTACCTGTTTTAATTAGTAGCGGAGTACCCACCCGCATGGGTACCAATTGGGTCACAAAAGTGGGGGTAATCATCCCCCTACAATCCCGCAAAAGGACTTGGTACACCCCGCGCTTTCTTAATGCAATCAAACATGATACTTTGCTGTGAAGTGAATATAATATTCTCCAAAACTCCAACAGAAAGCAGGAAGCTGGGAGCATGTTTTAACCTTTCCCCCTCCCCATCCGACAATGTGAGGACCTTCACAACACAATCAAACGTACAGGGGAGCAGGGACATTATTTACACATGGAATGTCTTAATTGTTCCAAGACTTTTTGAGAGGAGTTGGTACCCAAGCAGTGACCTAACCACAGTCACCACATGGCGGAGTACCCTGGTGGATAATCCCATGCAACTGAGCTCTGAATTGTTTATTTTAGTAATCTGGTCCTTATTTAACATTTGGTCCCGCTGTTTTTATGCTTTTTTCACAAAATGTCATGTATTGGGTTTTTGGTGATGCTGAACTCAAATATAGATGATACTAAGCAGAAATGATCAGAAAGGGGAAACATCAAATGGAATGTTTTTGAGCAGTACCATACAACTAAGTACTGCGGAAGAGTACAAAAGCCACTTGGTGATAGCAACTATGTGTACTAGCAGTAAACCATCCTTTAGTGGCTCTGCAGTGCCTACTAGGTGCACCCATGTAAGCCACCAGGAGTACTCTGCAGCTACTCCCTGGCGAGTAGTAACTTCAAGGATCCCCCACCGGCTGCCTAGTAGGCATCACTTTGGACCATAGAGGAGTGCCAAACATTCTTGTGTTTACGACTTTATGATCATTTTCAAGCTTATAAATCTATATATTCGAGTTGAGCATCACCCAAAAAACCCCTATATACAACATGTTGTGTAAAAATCTCAGCATATGTGACCAATGTTAAATAATTGATATAAAATTACTAAAATAAATCACACAGAGCTCAAAGCTCATTTGCATGGGAGTACCCACGAAGGTACTCCCACATGGGGACTAGTGTTTAAGCTACTGCGTGTGTACCTAGGTGGATGATTACCCCCACTTTCACGGCCGATGTGGTACCCATGGGGTGGGTACTACGTGGGCTACTTAAGCTACTTCACAGGTACGCCCATGAAGAAATTGGTTGTGTAGAAATAGACACATTAATGTAGCTTTTTCCCAATTATTTGTCAATTTGCCCCATGTCTACAATGCCTGTGTGGAAAGTAGAATAGCAAAACAGTCAAAAAGAGACTGTTCAATTTGAAAGTCATCTCACCATTGAAGTTAGGCCCTTCAAATGGAAGTTATATAAATAAGCTGTTCAATTGAATCCACACTCATTCTGGAAGCTTCAGGCATTTTGTTGAATTTGTATTCCAAGGGGATTGATTTTTGGGCGTGAAAATGGACTTTTACAAAATGCACCACACACTAAACACATATTTCCACCAGACTAAAAAACCCACCTAAACAAGTATTTTTATCGTTTTGCTATCATAAACAGTAAGCAATGCCCTTGTGTTAATATCCCTTTATTTGTATCTGCTTGTTTTACTTCATGATTACAATATTTTGATGTTATTTATCTTTGCTTAATTTGAGTATAACATACCCAATTCGTACACCCCAATTTCATGGTAAGAAAAAACATACCCCTTTGTTCCAATTTGCTGTTTTGACACCCCAATCAATTGTACGCGCGTACATCGCCTGTTGCAAAAAAAAAGACCCTTTCACATGTTTTCTTGTTCATGCATTATATCCACTTGAATCCATGTGCCCCCCCCCCCCGGTGAAATCCATAATCACCGTGTGAAAGACTTTACCCTACTCTCATTGGAAGATGAGGCATTTCAAATAAAGTTAATATTAGGCTCTTCATTTTGGTATTCATCCTCCCCCTGGTGGAAGACTTTACCTAAATCTTACAGAGGGATGCAGATTTTGAATGGAACAGCCCAATTATCACCAAGCCCAAACATGTCAATTTTGGGAAGTGAGTAGTGATAATATTATCGTCAGAGGAATTGGGAAAATTGATTTTTTTTTTCAGAGCAGGCCCCACTCCTTTAAAAATAAATGAGAGCCCCACTCATAAAATTTAAAGTTGCATCTGTTAATTCACAACAAAACCACTCCCCTTCATACCCCAGTTCATCTCCATGGCATAAAGTAGTGATCACTCCCTATGCCATTCCAGTGGATGTTACCCTTTCAAAACTGTGATAGTTCCTGTATTTTATAACCATAGAAGTAAAAGAAAAATCAACTTGCATGTATTAAGCCTGACCATAGCCAGCCCAAGCCCATAACCGATTTTTCTCTCACCTTGCGCATCGTTGGTTCTTGTTCGCTCAAGCACTTGTTCATCATGTTGGTTGTTGCACAAGCACATGCACCTAAAAATATGTGCATCTTGAGAATTGTTTGCACAGTGTTGCATTTCCCCAATGTCATTTCGATAGCAGCTTTTTCTGCAATAAAATTATGTGAAACCAATCAATGGAAGAAAACATGCTTCTGAAAAGATTCCTACATTCACCAATAAAAGAAAGTCCCCTGAAGACCCCCCTATTAATTTTGCTTACGAAGAGAGATATTTTGAGTTGGAGTTAATAACAGCATCAGTTGTTTCACTTGGTGGGGGAGATTTGCACCCTCGGCTCGTGGCTCGAAAAAGCGGATGATATGGACCAAAATTAAATGCCGACAATTTGTCATCCCTTTCTTCAGTAATTCACAGCCTAAAATTTTGGCAATAATTAATTTAAAATTTGTCAATTTAATGCATGTGGCATTGAATTACATCAAGTCGGACTTAATTTTGAGCAATCTTGAGACAGAACATTCGGAAATGTTTGCCCCCTCTGGCTGGATGGCTTGGGAATTTTGCCGCGACTGGGAGACAACTTATGAATGTTGCCTCCTCTGGATCGCCTAAGCCTCGGATGCCACTGTGGTACAACCACTCACTGCTTTTTTATCATAAATAGTAAGAAATAATTTTCAACAGAATGAAAGGTAGAGTTCATATTCAACTAAAACAATGATATTGTTAACCATAAATACTAAATTGTGGGGGTCTAAATGTTGACTGTATATGGCTTTAGGGAAAATAGTTAGTGCCTTTAAGTTTACTTCCCCAACCCGTGTTTCAAATCACACCATGTCCAATTTATATGCCATCTTCTGCGGTTTGTTTCAGGTCTACTAATTGGGCAGCATATAAGCAAAAACTATTTCTTCTAGAAGAATAGCTTTTCAAATGTGGTGACGTTGTGTAAGTAGACACAATGCCTTGACAATGTTGTGAGGGCCCACTGCGGCCAGTTCAAAATACTAAACAAATTTCTACTAGTTGAGGCAGTTACAATATAACCTTGTAACAATCTTTTTTATGATATGCATGCCATCACAGAAGACTCGTTCGCAATGTGTCGCAGGTACCCCGACATGATGAATCACATCAGCCACGCTTTTTTCGCGTGCTTACCTGATGATTATGTCAAGCCCCTGATCACAAGAACAGTGAAATGGCCAAAGTATTTTTTTTGCCTTTAACTGATTTACGCCCCGACCAACAAAAAACGCTGGATCTGCTGCTGAGCCGAACGGGCATATAAGCCCCGTGTGATTTTGGTCTGTCGTGCTCGAGATAATAGCGGGCTTTAACTAATGAGATTTGTTTCGTCACTTATCACTCACAAAATGTATTGATTGTTTGATGATGATCAGTCTCTGGCATTATCTATTGATGTCAAATGTGGAGTGCATTGTTTAGGTTGATTGGGAATAAATTGCTATTTAAAACAAGGTGATTATTTCTAAATTGCTGAAAAATCATGTTGTAAGCTTGGTTCGTACAGCAGCTTCAATCATTTTAGTATTTTTATTTGAAGCATTGGATTTTTGTACAATGATTTGTATGTTTACAAGCGATAAGCCTTGTAATAGTATACATATAAATACCTTTTTAACAGAGCAAAGACTCAATCTTTATTTGCCATTAAAAGATGGGTAGTCAGTAACTTTCTGCAAAGTAGTAGGATTCACGAGTGATTTGGGTAAATATGAGGCTCTTCAAGACCCCCTTGATATATCAAGCTAAATGAGTTTGTTTGGTACTTACTCAATATTGATTTATGAGATAGCCAAGTTTTTTATTTGACCTTGCATTTTATTTGTTGTTCTAATCGACTCTCAAATTGTCATGTCTGTGGAGTTGTATTACCACTGAGAAAGAGGTTTTCTCCTGCAAAATGAGACTCATCAAATGGTCACATACCAATACATGAAATTGAAAATCCGTGCAACAACAACTCATTTGTCTGATCGCCATCACATACATGTTTTGTTGTAAGGGAACTTTTTCTGGCCATGTGCCGAGACTGTCCTTGTAGGTGGAATTTAGATTTTTTGTTCGCAAGAGCAGAACAAAGTATTATTTGTTTCATGTAACCTTATAACACATCCTTTATAGCAACAAAAGCCTGAACTCCTATAGCACAGAGGTAAACATGGTCTTGTAAACAGATTAAAGGTGCAACGAAGATTTTTAATCACTCTTACGCACCCAATTTTTGTGTCTAATAGTAATTTCATATATAATACGCCTCACAGATTTCTTACCTTGTATTTTGCTACAGAAATGGTCTTAAAAGAGAGGAAAATGTTATTGTTTTGCTTATATTTTCAGTGGAACACTAGACTAATTTGCTTCTAAACGAAATTAGAAATTTTACACTTTCTGTAATGAAGAAACATTTCTCAGCTTATCCTTTTCAGATGGGGGTATTTATGATGGAAAGCTTTTAGGACAAAAATCAGTACTCTTTCAGAGTTTTAGGGATACCACTGACAATGTGAAATCTCTTGTTGCACCTTTAATATTACATACTTGAATCCATCTTCAAGCCCTGTGAGCATTGTAAGAATGTGTTATTTATCCCCTTCTAGTGGGAAAAGAATAACCTTTGACCAACACATTGGCTATATGTTCAATGATAACTGGTTCTATTGTCCTCAACAAGTGCTCAGAGAAAACTTGTGGGCAAATGAGATGCCAATATTGTGTGTGTAAGCTAGAATCGAGGAACCAATCATAAAGCCAGTACCAAACAAGTTTCATGTGTTTGGTGTTTTGTTTAGTGTGCAGTGGTGCAAACAACAAACAAACAAGCAAGCACAATATGTCACTAAGTTTAGCCTCCATGCAAACCACAAACAAATACCCTCGGAAAATCATTCACTGATGCAGGTCTGATTTCCAAGGATTTTTTTTCTCATTTTGTTGCTATTCACATTTGTCGTATGAAATTGCAATCTCTCAGCTATCATCATTGGACTGTGAAAACAAACAAAGGTGAGGTTAGCTGCTATATTATTTTTCATTTACTCCATGCAGTGACGTCAGTGTGCTTAGGCATGTGTATTCGTACGCCTTTATTGCATGCATGCAAGATGCCGCCACATTGGTTGAACACACATTTTGATGCTACAATTTACTGAATGGCTGTGAGTCAGGACCCTAAGTAAATGAGAAAGAGTAGATTTCAAATAGGTATGAGGGAGGTAAGGTAGAGCTCTTGCATTTTGAATCGCCATCCTATACCACATTCAACCTCAGTCAAAACCACATTTTCTCAAAACTTGCCAAAGTGTGAGGAATTTATTTTAGCCTACTATTAAAATACATAATTTTGCAGTTAGAACAGACTTGGTTTGTCCCCACCCTCACCACCACTCTCTAAATGTAAACGAGTGAAAATTTCACTCCCCAAAAGAGTAAAACTCTTGTAAACCACTCCAAAATGAGTGGTTTGTACTAGATAAAGTGAATTTCCACTCAAAAAGAGTAAAAATCACTCCAATAACGAGTGGAATTTCCCCTCATTTGAGGAGTTAAACGAAGGACAACACTTTTGAGGAGTGAAACGAAGCTAGGACAACACGAAAACGAAGTGAAATCCACTCTTTCTGGAGTGATGTTCGCTCTTTTAAGTACAAACCACTCATTTTGGAGTGGTTTAAAGAGTTTAACTCTTTTTGGGAGTGAAAATTTCACTCGTTTACATTAGAGAGCAGGGCTGTACATAGAAATTATTTAGGGGTGCTGGACTTTGAAAAGTGGACCTTACTCCTTAAAATGGTTCTTTTTTGAGTTTGAAAAGTGGACCTTACTCCTTAAAATGGTTCTTTTTGGAAGTTTTTGAGCATCTTATCACCAAAAAGTGGACTTTCTTGTCAAAATTTTCTCTAAATGTTTACCTTTTATAAAAATATGGCAAAAATTGGACCTTTTACCCCTTTTGTGGAATTTTGGTGGTCAAACACACCCCCACCCCGGGTCTGTCCCACCGTCTGCCTACACACCTACCAAATGTATACCTATCTCAAGTCTCCATGTTTTTTATTCAGGGCTACCCCTTTTCCTTCCTGGCACCTTCATTTTTTGTTTATGGTTCTTATATATCCCCAAGATGCAAGAAAAATCTTATTTTAAAAACTTCAGTTGATTCTTTTTGGTGCATTTGATGTTGTGAGCAATGTTCATTTCACACTGCCCCAAGGACACTGTGTTGTGGAACAGAAAAATAAAAAATTACCAATTCTCTTAGAGCAGATTGATATGCTTTAATCTTGCCCCATAGTATGCCTTAGGCCAATGGTTTAAGTGATAAAAAACTTTTTTTTTGAGGTAGTCGGGGGATAAGGCTGGGGTCACAAATCCCCCCCTCTAAAATATACATCAAGACTCAAAACCACCCTTGTGTCAAGTTATGTGTTGTCCCAATCTGTTTGATTTGCATTTGATTGGTTCAACTTTAGATCTTGGTTCCCTTGTTTAATGGGTTAACCATGGAGTTACACAGTGGTTAACATTTCGGTAAAAAATCCACTGTTGCCAATTTCCCCCCCCCCCCTTTTTTTTGCAATTTGTAGTGTCCCTTTTTCCCAGAAGTAGTTTCACAAAAATGTTCGTCAGTTCAACGTTCAGTTAATACTTACCAAGCATTCTTATTAGTGCAATCACGGATCTGCTTGGTAGGAAGAGCGTACACAAATGGTATGCATACAAGGTAAAAAGGTAATTAAATCATTAAGCATTTTAAATCATAGCTAAAATAATTTGGACCTAATTCCATATCATGTTAATCGCTCCTTTTGTTATATTGGGTTTTCTTTAACCGTTTGTTTTCACAAGTTTCAGCTAAATCTACGAGGCACACATGGAACAAATCTCAAGGGAACAAATGGTTTGTTTGTGTTCGCGAGATGATACATGCTTCAAATGACTATTTTTCTTGCATGCAAGATCTTTGGCGTGTTAATCGGTTGATTGTAATTTTCAAAAGATTGTTTTTGGGTATAAACATTTAGCTACATACAAAACCAAAAATGTGTATTGTTACAGGGTGCCTATTCCTTAATTGCAAATAGGGGCCTTGTTCTTACAACCAGCTACGACTAGAGCACTGCTTAAAAAGTAGGATGGTACGATTTAGAGTATATAAAGTTTCATCTTGAAAGAAGGGCCTTTTCACCCCAAAACCCCACTGTAACGTTTTGCCCCCGATATTCAATCCGTTTTGATGTGAGAGCTAACAATTTTGTAAACCCATAGAGTACTGTGCAAAAGTAATGAAAACTTTGGACATTTTTTTCGTTCATAACATCCAAACCAAACATCAGTTAGTCCTACGATTTCCCACAAGGCAATGATAAAAATATTAGCTTTCTTCTGATAACCAAATTTTTGACCACTTCCGTTAAAATCTTGTGGGTCCCCGGGACGCGGCTATAGCGATTCGGACCATGGACCTTTAAACCTTAGAGGCTTAGCAATTTCCGAGTTCAGCGCCAGTCAATTTAATACAACGATGGCCGTTAAACATAAACGAAAGAAAATATTTTCTCCAGAATTAGATTGAGAACTTTTAAGAACATTCAAAGTTTAACAAAATCAAAGGAGTGGATATTATTTTTAAAGGGGGTAAGGTTTATAACTGGTTATAACTGTTAACACTATTTGTAAAGTATACCAACATGTTAGTTCCGCCTTTCAAGGATTAAAGAAGGTACAGTTTGTCGATCGCGGGTTGTAGTCAGATCGTTCCATGTCACAATAGGGGATAAAATTCTAGTATATTGGTTCGTTATAAAAATGGTGTCAAATTGTTTGTCTAATGGTACGAGGCTGAAAATATATTGCATAATTGGAATGCAAAATGTGAATGGGCGGGAAGGCTATACATGCAGTGTCTATGGGAGTCACCACTATTCTCCTCTGTATTCTTATAGAACTGTTATAATGAAACTATATAAGCAGGAGCGAATACCACAAAGTCCCTAGTTAAAAGGAGTTCGTTCATGCCCGCCACAGTCTAAGGTTTGATGGCCTTTGTGGTTAGTAGACCCTTCTATATAATGCAAGGTGTTAGTGGTCTCAATTGTGGTGTCACCTTTTTCAAAATAGGGGTTAATTTAGTTTACGCAGGAGTCAAACTTTTTTTAAACTACTCCCAACATGGTTGAAACATTTTCCATATTGTCCGTCTAGTCATAAGGATTCCAAAAATGTATAGGTTGTACCACTTACGACTATTGGTTTTGGAGTAAAAATACTAAAATTTAAAAAAAAAAAAAAAAAAAAAAAATGTACAGGGGTCAACATTGAAAGTTAGTTACTCTGATTATATTTTTAAATACTTGCAAATTTTTCCATGAGGAAAGCGATTCTCCAAAGTCTAGTTTTGGTTATGTTGAATTTTTAACTGAGATAAAAGGTCAAAGTCTATGCATCCAATGGGATTATGTTTCCCCAGACCCATTTTGTCCCCGATAACTAATGCGTTGAAGTGCTATAAACTCTTCTTATGTTGACCATTAAAGGCTGACTCAGAGATTTCCCAAGGAGGGCGCCCCCAATATTCAATCACATCAAGTTTTTTGCATTACAATTTGCTTGTGTCCACATACTAATTACTGTGTGGAAATAACTACTCTCCTTCCTGATAGAAAATCGGGCCACTTGTTGGAAATTCCGGATCGGGAATTTTTGTTTACGTATCCTATGGCACTTCTTATACTACATATAAATGTTTACTATCACTGTCACAAAACGAAAAATCCTATTCATCTCAAACTTTGAAATTGAGCGTTATATGTACCTACTTATTCTAGCTAATGATTTTAATTATACACAAAGTTGTATTTCAAAAATCCCCGAGTCAGCCTTTAATGATGAACACTTTGTTTCATATTTTACAAAATTGGAGCAATCTTCTGATTTTGAACCCCTGTACAATGGAAATTGACTTTTTACATTTTAGGCATTTCAACCAATAACTCTCAAACCAATGGCCATATAGCTGTTACAACTATGCATTTTTGGAATATGACAAGCCGGACAATGCGGCGGTGGTGGAAGTATTTTCTCACGGTGTATTCTGTGTCACAGACTGCGAAAGATATAATAATATAATAAATTGTTTCTTATAAGTGCACAACTAAACTTTCCGAAGAACTTCAGAGCGCACAGTAACATGAAAAACAACTTAGTTGACTCAAAATTCTTCGTATAGGCACCATTGAGACAATTTCGGTGTCGTCAGCCGTACTGGTGAAAAGAGCAATTTGTGCTTGCACTAATAACGTCAGAAATGGGTAAAGAATAAATTATACAAACTGGGTCCTGACCGGAGCCCTTTGGTACAACCATATAGTAGAGGCACGGATCTGAAGAAACACGGCCAGTTTACGATGACTGATTTAACCCTCAATACATATGCCATAAACATTTTAGTTCAGTTCCTCTGACAACCAAATGTTTATCTCACGCCGCTTGAGAAAATGGATGGTCGCAGCTGTATCAACGCACGCTGAGTCTAGAAGCGCCATAAGTGAAACCAATTTCTTATCAGCATTGGTCAGCAAACCATCAAAACACTCAGTACTGTGGTTCCACGCTATGGCCCTTCCTATGGCTTACTATGGCATTAACTTAACAGTTAATTTGCATAAACATTCAAAATGGGCTCCCATTTTGACATTTTGTACATAACTCAGATTTAAGGATTGTATGTAAAGACTTCATTCTTGTGTCTATATAGGCCTACATATGTTTTCAGGGTCAAGGAATTAAATTCGATCATTAGTTATGATGCGCCATGAGTTGGGGTATATACAAAATGAGGGTGGCGTTACATTTTCACAAATATTTTTTTAAATTTTTTTATTGTATCATAAGAACCAAGTTAGTAGTCAGCTGATTTATATTTCATTTTAAAGGGAATTTATCTAGCTTTAAAATGGTAGCAGATTCAATTTTGTGCTATTTTTACTTTTTGAGTTGTCGTAATTTGAGTCCATCGGGGGTCAAGAGGGGGGGCGGGGGTGCCTACGGATGAGGTGCCTACGGATGAGGCATGTGTTAAGTATATGGATTTTTGCATTATTTTGTTTTATATCTTTGTAACACTGCCATGTATTAAGATAAATAACATCTCATTTTGTTTGTTATTTATGTGGCATTCATTTTGACACATTACAACAGTTTAGCTATGATGATAATTGAAGGTAACAAATTAGACTGCCACAAACTTTTGTACTTTTACATCAAAATTTCACTTTTCCACCCTATATGACACTTGCTGCACACTGTATATGCACATACAAGTTGCATATTTGTCTTCCTTACATTTTTAGCTTACAACAATATATAGTTTTATAGGCATCTCAAAAACAATTGATGACTTGGTCTCATTTAAGTGTGAAAACCTGTAATATTGGTAGTTTCAAGCATGTAACACATTTTGCTCCCAACTCATGGCGCATGACCTTATAGCATTAGGTCATGCTGACAGTTAGTTTTCATAACAATTCAAAATGGCCGCTATTCTAAATTGTCAATATATAGCATAATACCTTAACTGAAGATCTAGTTGTGTTCTCTGACCCCGAAAACATATGCATAGACACAAGAATGCATCCTGAGTTAGGTACAACAAATGGCGCCATTCTGAATGATGCCAAATTAGCACACTTCCCCTAAAATTAGCTTTGGGGACTGGAAGATTTGGAATCAGCATACAATTTACATATAGAAACACTTTCAATTGCTTTTACTCCAAAATGCCTTCGACAAGTTTCTTTTTGAGAAATGGAACCAGTCTATTGGGCCACGGGAGGATTACATCTGTTGTGAGCTACAGATCTATAAAGATTAAAGGTCGTATGTGTAATGAGATTTTCAAGTTTTCTGCTCTTTTTCGTAGCCTTAATCCCTTCAATTCTTTTCTCTGAATTCCAAGGACTTAAAGGAACCCATACAGAACCCCAGATTTTAACGAAGTGGCCAACATTTTGGTCATCAAAAGAAAATTACTATTTCTCATTTAATCTTAGAGCTAAATGATGTTTGGTTTGTAAGTATGAGGCGACGAAAAAAAAACCTGTTTTACGGCCCGACCGACCTTGATTTTTCAGTTTTGCAGAATTTTGTTTTTTTAGTTTTTCCAAAAATCATGTAAAATCAGCCTGTTTTTTAGCCGAAATTGATAAATTTCGGCTAATTCTTTAGCAAATTTTGTTTTTCTCCTGATTTTCCAGAATAAGCTAATACGCCGTCGTTACGTAATAAGATATTTTGTATTTTCTGTCGTGCACGACGGTCATAGATGCCCCTCAGGAACTTTCATATGAAAATGGGTTCACGGGTCCGATACCAGGTCAAAGGTCATATGAGGTCTATAGAATGGGCTGAAAACATCAAATTTGCCTCATTTGAGAAGTAAAGTAAAAGTGCAATTGCTATAGAACTTGAGTCCTAGATGCCCTTTGAAAATGGGGTCACGGGTCCGATACCAAGGTCAAAGGTCATATGAGGTCGGATTACAAAATGGGCTGAAAACATCAAAATTTGGCCTTTTTCAAGAGGTAACAGTCCAATTGCTACAGAGAACTGGTGTCATAAATGCCCTTAGGAACCTTCATAATGAAGTCAAAGGTTACACAAGGTCATGAGGTAAAGTTATAAAATGGGCTAAAACAAACTTGGCATAATTTGCAAGGTTGAAATCCATGGGGCATACATGCAACAGAGAACATTCATATGATAAGGTCAAGGGTCACTTGCAAAGGTCAAAAAGTACCCTAGGTCAAGTTATAAAAAAAGGAGTGAAGGAAAGGTGGATCGCGAAAGCAGGCGACATTTGTGGCTCGAGAACCGCTTGTCGTTTGTTCTTGTTTGACCAATAAACCTTCCAAACGTTCTCGTATAGGTGTTCTCTCACTGATCAAGTGCCAATTGAGAGAAATTCGTATCCTTAAAAAATCTCCTCCTGTCCCTTTAAAATCAGGTAGTGCACTCTCTTAAAGTCTAAGAGACTTCAGGGACAAAACCAAAAAAAATAAGTCTTAAAGTTTTGACCCTACACAAGTCTGCAATGCATTGCAGTAAATCTACTGCAATGTTCCGTCAACTTCCGCTGCACTCCTATTGCAGGTCAACCCAGGTCATGGGTTGCAGTACGTTGCAGTGAACTTGCGAAGGATTGCAGGAAAATAGACCATTTTGCACGATCCCCGAAATGCATCTCATTCGGTGCCCATTTCCATCCGGGAACTTGTACCAGAGGTCATGTTACAAAAAAAATTTGTTGTTCGTTCGCGTCGCCGAACAGTGCCTAAAATTACAATACAAAGTACATTTTCACGTGAAATTAATCTGACAAAATGTAGAAGAATATCTATGGAACAAAAAACAATCGAGGCACTGGTGTTGAAATTCACGACAAAACGTGACATTTTCGATCGTACTTTGCCCTACTTGTCACCTGACGGACGATTACACAACTATAGTGCAACGTCACAGATAGTGTAAGTTTTCTGGTATTTAGTTACGCTCCTAACCGTACATTTTTAGCCGACTTGAGGCTGGTAAAATTTCCCGGATGGAAATGGGCACCGAATGAGATGCATTTCGGGGATCGTACAAATGGTCTATTGGCATACTGCACCCCACTGCATTTTACTGCATCGCCCGTTAAAACTTCGTTGCAGTACTCCATTGCGTTGCAATGCTGCAAGTGATTGCAGTAACGATTTTGGTAGGCTGCATTGCAGCACTGCAATGCAGTGAAGTAGCCTACATGTGTATAAACGGACCTTTAACCTCACCGCAACTTCCAAACAAGTTCGTCTGTTCATTTCCTACTACTTTTGCATATTAACCAATTAACTTCATACTTTATCAAAAGTACCACCCAAGACTAATATTGGGTGTACAGTTTTACCTCTATGACCCTATGACCTTTGACCCTGTTAGGTTTATGTCCCTGTCCGGGTTTTTTTGCAAGTTTTAACTCTTTTTTTCACTTTATGTAATGTTTTTTACTTATATGCTATTATTGTAGGCCGCCACACCTTCAGCATTTTTGCTGTTCGTTAGCTGTTTACATACCTGCAAATAAATAATTGGTTAAGAAAATTCAATGCAACACAATAGGGTTCAGGGTTTGGCACCATTCTCTGGGCCACAGGTTTTTTTTTTAATTACCAAGCAAAGCATTCAGTATTTACAAATGAACTGCCAAGTTTGTACATTTGAATCTGCTATTAACATTATAATTAACATCTCTTTGAAAGAGCTCTGTAATTTGTAATTATAAAACATACATATACATTGAAACAAAACAAAAACATCTCACATAAATGTGAATAAATTAAATCTCAGACATGTTACATTTTGTGTTGTCCATGATGTGTATTGGGTAACTTTGTTACCAAACTCAAATTAAAAATCTGAAATAGTAATTTAGATCTCACATCTTGCTATTTTACCAAGCAATATGAGGTGTAAACCTGTTCACTTTAAGCTTTCAATCTCATGTTTGCTTTTGTGGCCAAACAATTTTGAAGTAAGATTGTGTAAGAAAATTCTTCCAAGGAAATTCATAAAATTAAATGTCTTTTGAAAGATGAGAATTATGATCTGGAACATGAAAATTGTAATTAACTTTGGATTATTACTTATCAGGAAACTAACCAAAACATACATAACTTCCTTCAGAAATTTCCTTTCGAAAAAAAATGTGTCTTGACCGCAAAAAAGTTTGTGTCTACCCTTGAATAAAGAAAAATGAGTATATATTTAAGATTACTCTTCGAAAATAAGCATCATGAATTTTGGTGATTTTGTTTAACAAATTTCACCATGAATTATTCTTAAAACTAAACAAAAACTCAAATATTAATCAGTTTTGTAAAGAAATCCCTAATATATATTTTGTTCTACTGTCTGTTTTTAGATAAGATTGTCAAACAAAACGTGTGAAAATCCGAGGTTGTTTTCTTGTCACGCAATACCAACCCGGATAAGGTTAATAATGTAAAACTAGCTAATGTTAATGTTTAATCGACCTCTGGTTAGGAGGGGATTCTGTTATTCATGCAGTTAGCAATATTAGTCAAACAAAAAATCAAACACTGGAATTAAAGTTAAAGAGGGGATAGCCCAGACGAATTTTGTTATGAATTTTAGATGCATGTTCCCAAAATACCATAGATTGCACATTCAATTAAATATAAAGAGAAAAGCAGATATAAGCTTGTATAATAGCCGTGACTTTTATAAAATGAAAAATAAACGTTGAAATTATACCCATTTAAATGGAATTGTGGAATTACAAGACATATATGGATATATGTATTTCATATCACACACTCTGTCTTAAATGTTTGGAACATGAAATACTGACACAAAATAAGTGAGTGTTTAATAAAATTTGTAGTGCGCGGCTTTGCACAGTCCAGTCCGTCCCAATAATATGTCTTGTTGTACCACAAAACCATTGAGTTAACTGCACTTAAATATCATGAATATATGCCCAACTTGCTATTAACCCACCCCAAATGCAAAATTAATCATTTGGGTTTGATGAAACAACCTCGCAATCTGAATATATAATAAGTTGGTATAGGATTGGTATTGTTCTTCAGTCACCATGTGAAGTATAAGTTAAATGGTCTTAGTAGGAAATGAAATGCATCACAAAGTCTACTTAAGTAATACACAAACATCGTTTGTTAGTCATTTGCATTGTTGTCCCTTTTGCCTTAAGGTTTACCTTAGATAACTGGCTTACCCTTTAGCACAAACATGGCACACAAGTTAATTGGTTTATTTCAGTTTTTTAAGACAAAAATGAAAAAAGAACAAAAATATAAAAATCGAAATGGCGCCCATTTTCACATTTGATGTTTTTACTCTAATAACTGTTCTGTGTTATACTAATTGGCTTGAAATTCAAAATGGAACAATATCCTCAAGACAATCCATGACAAAGAATGGTTTCATGACTACGTTCATATTTATCAATAGATTGCTATCCCGGGTTGCTATCCCTTTTATCAGAAAAAAAGATTGACAGGTACATTATCTATGAGATGGCCACATCATCATATTTATCATGTGTACAATTCAAAGTCATGTCTACACATTAATTTAAAAAAAAAATAGCGGGGAGCTAGAACATTGAGTATAATTCTCATTGTTAAGTTATACCATTTCAAAATTTCAAATAATAGTTCAGCTGCGGTTACTGGTAGGGATATGAATTGAAGTTCCCCAAAAAATTTGACTATGAAGTGCGCTGAGAAGTTCAAACTACATTTCACATGATCCACACGTGACATTGGGGAGAAAAAAAAATCTGCAGTGAAATTGGCGTGTATTCACATGATCAACATGTGATGGTCCATAAATCTGACCCTATTGCTTTCATTAGACAAGCACATGTATAGTTCATTTCAGTCGCATGTTCTTCACATGGCCAACACTGGTAGGACAGTGCTGAATTGCATCCTGTCGTGTTCTGGGTGCTGTGTTTCAAAGTGTCTCCTGAGATCGACCTTCCTCTGAAATGCTCTTCCGCAAATCTTGCAACCAAATGGTTTGTAGCCAGTGTGCTTCCTGCTGTGTGTGATCAAGTTGGATGATTGACTGAATGCTTTGCCGCATACTTGGCATTTGTGTGGTTTTTCACCTGTAGAAAAACAAAAACAAAAATTGGATTCATTATATTTAGCACCAAATTTGAACCTCAAATAACAAGTAATCGATTTGATTGTTGATTCAAACGGGCTTTGCAGACTTTTGGCAATTTAATCAGGGCCCTAGTTCATGATGATAAAGCCGTTAATAAAAAACCGACTTATAAGAATTATTCTTCTTAAACATGTTAAATTCACTTTAATCTTAACTTGTGAAATACGACCCTTGTTATATGTTTGTATCAGTTTCTATAGAGGAAGATGTTTTATTTGGAGAAGCAAAGGTATACATTTCGTATAGGTAAAATATTTAATAACATGTGTATACAATGACAAGACAAGACTAGGTGCAGCGTAAACCGGGCATGAACCATTCCTATAGGCAAAATACAATATGTATGGTTAAAAAATAAATGGTAGAATGCGATACTTTCTTTACAAGAACTCTATGTGCCGAGATTCTAAATCAGTGGGAAAAAGAATATGCGAAATCCTAGTCAACATGCCTAAAAGTGTGAGCAAGATGATGAATATGGCGAGCAGGAAAAATATTCAGCATTCGAAAGATGGCACGTATTACGAGGACCGCGCCGCCTGAAAGTGTCACTATCAGGGAGCGAAACCGGGTTGATGTGCCAGCACTTCCGTGTTAAGCACGCCTGAATTTCGCACCATTTAGTGACAGGCGTTGGCTAAAAATTGACATCTTCATATTGGCTTGCTTTTGTCAGAAAAAAAGATGAGGGGAAAATCATATTATAATAAGTCATTTTTGGTTTCAAATCATCGAATTCCTCTATAATTGCAATTAATCATCAACCCAGTATTAGTTTAGTTTCGCATGTTTTATTTACGTATGGTGTAGCTGATCAAGAAATTGTGACCAATTGGATTAAACATCATGATATTTTATTTATCTTAATGGGCAATTTACCGTGGAGGTGATTTGTGAGCGTACATAGTTTGCTATTTTGATAGATGTTGCACGGACACTTGTTTTTCTCACGCGCGTCGCCATGCACTCGAGTTTGTTTGCACGATTGAAATCGCAACCAGATTGTATATGGCACGAAAGCGATTTAAAACTGTAAAATGGTGTATCGAAACGTCAGGATTTTATACCAATCAAAAGACTAATTTGTTTGCTTCTCGACACCAGATAAGAGCATTAATATTCCTTAGTTCAAACACATTTGATATTAAAACAAATGTTGAACAACTCTCGGTGTGTGAGTAACTGGAAAGGAGTAAAGTCATTCCAAGTCAACGCCCGGATTGATCATTAATCTTAACGATTTGCTTAATTTACACAAGTTATTGATAACATTTTGTTGCACGATTCAGTTTCAGAAAGAGCGCACATGATAATTGATTCGAACAATTTCCGATTTGTTAAGTAGCTACTTAAAGGCGTCATTTTGAGAGCGAAAAATGAGTCGTTCTTAACATTCATCGTATTTGTGATTGCTGCTGTCCAAAATGAGCACATAGGCCTACATGATTTTGAGCATGGTTTCCATTATGTGAATTGAAACGGATTTTATATTTGAATGCTCCTTTTCACTGGCCTTAATTTTGACCTATAGATTGTGCAATTATATAGTGGAAATCGAGGATTTCTTCAATCAGATAGTATAATCGTTTGTCCCAAGTGATGTATCGTCTTTTAAGATTTAATCCACCAACAAACAAATGTCTCCAAGTAATTCCCCCGTGTCCCACAAGTCGATATTGGACGAATCCAACGAGGTTGCCACAATGCGGTGCATTATAAATGGAATGGCAAGAAATCGCGGTATAATTACATTATACCCTTCGCATCCACTGTATCATGTGCTTCATTCCGTAGGTAGGTAATACAGAGTATGCGAAGGCAAAATGTATGCAGAAATCACAACGTAATTTTCTTATATGGAATCGCACAAATCTAAACGACAGCGCGATTTTTGTTTCTTTCACCGTTATTAAAACCTAATGCGTGTAAAATATTAGGCCGCCAGCAGAAAAAAGTCAATTATAAATCAGTCTTTTTTACATTGAAAATAAATCTTGTTAATCTGAGAACTGATTGGAAATAACATTATGCGGGCATACTGTTGGAGTGACGTGTTAACCAGGGCCATTTGGATTCAGCTGTTTTCAGAAGTTTTTAATCCAAATATTCAAATCGTGTCAGTTTAGGGATATACGCACCCATGAAGTATTACTAATTATATATTGTAGATCTCATAAAAAGTGGCCACGTTGCTCAACATTGCGGTGAAATAAGGTGCATAAAAGAGTCTCCTCTCCTACAACTATAATGCGACATAGCTTTAGCAAAAATAACTGCTGATATTTTTGTATCCATTCAAGCAGCACTTATTAATTTTCGCAATTGTTTCATTTAAAACAGCCAAAATTAAGAGCCTATCATTTGATGTGTGACATCCAGTAAGCTTTTTGACCTTTTCAAAGTGAACAATAATCGTTCTTGGTTTGGATTTCACGAGCCAATCTGGCAATTAATTTTGCCAGCGACACCCGTCTTCATTTGCGATACAGTTGCGCGGGGCATTTTCACACATAAACGGATCGGTGAAAATAATACACTATCACTTGGGGTACTCGCAAGATATTTTATGATTATTAGAGCAAATTTGAGCTCACAAAACAGAAAATACGAGTTTTATTAACATTAACTCGTTAGAAACGGAACAAACGTTTCCTGAAAAGACAGTAAAGGCGAGTTGCTATGGCATGGTCACTCTTTCTACAAAAGCTTTAATTGCCTTTAAAAGGCAGTTCCAGCGCAATCACTTTATAAAAAGGCTACAAAGATAACGTGCAATCAGTGAATCTTGTTCTCAATTGCATTAAAATCTTAACTTAATCCTCATTCAAAAAAAAATCTTTAAAAATTTTAACTTTCCAAAAACTTCGAAGTACATGAAGTGGGCATTGCATTTTAAAAAAACATTTCAGTGTTTGATTACGGTGCTTCAAAGTTTTTGAAAAGTAATTTTCCTAGAAAAAAGCTTTGGTGCAAGACCCTAATTGCACATGCACTTGAAAAACAAGACCCACTGATTGCAACTTATCTTTGAACATTTCAATCTGGTAATACCTTCTTGAAATTTTAAGTACTGTAGTTATATTAACAAATCTTGTTGGGAAACGAAATGGAACAATCTTTTGAGGGAAATCTGTCTATCTATAATTCAAGTACTGTTTGCATAATTACTATTAACTTTTACCGATTGATGCGTGTCAATTGTTCTGAATGTATATCCAATATGTTGAATTGAATTAAATGAGATTTACTTCAACCATAATTGACTTTAAGCTTCTTAAATCTGGAAAATAGTTCCGGGTAAAATGGCTCAACCTCTAATGAACCCGCGAAGGTGGAACACGGGTATTCTGGCACAAATACTAATGTGAGGAGGTTTTCAACTTAATAGCTATAGCTTAAGTCAAATGACAACAATGGACGGCGAGGTGAGGTGATCACGTAATTCTTACACCCGTGTTTGGTTGCAGGTGTAATTTACACGTCTTGGGCTAGCATTCTAGTCATGTTAATGTAATTATAACGCCTGTATGTCTGTTATAAATCACGCATATGATGCGTATTGATTGGGATGATGTTAGCCAAAGATTAACGATATCGGTTTTGACATTTTTTAAAGAATATTAACTTATATTTTTTTTCCAGAGAAATTTGTTATAGCCGAGAGAGGAGTAGATAAACTCAATCAAAGTAATGAAATCAGGTATAACGTATTAAAGCACGTAACGTGGTTTGAATTGATCGGCGTATACAATGCATGATGATGATATGGGCGCAGGTTGCATATCCGTAGACATCCGTCGAACTTAACACTTCCACGATATCACTTGCCATTTTGGCAGTCTTGTCATGTATTCTGGGCGGTCTTTTATCCGGGCTTTTCTCGGTCTGGAAGACCTCCCAATACTTCAAAGAGGCGAGTCATACATGAAGTCAGATACCACGGCGCAACAAAACACACCACCCCTTTTTAATCAATAATTCAGCCCCAACGCGACACAAGCCTCAATACACTCCCGAGTTGCGCACCGTGAAAAATTAAATCACGCTTTTTAAAAATCGTCTCCTTTTAGCCCGTATCTTGTCTCAGTTTTTGACAGATATTTTGTTATCTTGGTCATGATTTTGCCTCCCTTCTTTTTGACACTTTTCCGAGTGAAACACCCGCCGGCAAGGGTCACCGAAACGCCTTCTGATTCGCAATGGGCTGACACGGGAGATGGCTCACTGGATGGTATACCGGATCCCCGTGAAACTCGGGGGAACTGGCAAGGTGCTGATATACTTCCTGCGTTTTACGCTCTCTGATTCAGCCCTCTAGGCACCAACACACCATACCTATGGACCACGCATAACAAACAGTCTCCGTACCACCTAAATCTTTTCGTAAACACTATATCTTCCTTCTCTGAAGGCCCGTTAGGTAGTCACAGAAGCCTATGCATGGCCAAAGGCAAAATTGACGATTTCTTTTTACTCTCCCGAAGTGGCTATTAATGTTTAATTATAAGGTTCAATTGAGAATTTGATACACTATTGAATTAGGAAGGCTCAAAATAGAGGTGTCAAAATGACCAAGCAAGATTGTGGAGATTTTTGCTTCTGGGTGTAATCGCTTTGAAATCTAGTTGCCTACTTAAAAAAAAAGTGTAGCCTAAGAAAGATCAGGTGCTATAAATGTGATGCAAAAAAATCCTTGACATTTATTCGTTGCTGAACTGCCATTTTAAGCCAAATGTATTTCAAAATTAATTCGTAAAGTTAGCACTAGACACTCCATTTACAACACATTCAGTATTTACGTAAATTGCTATCTACGGAAGATAGCGGGTGAAATTGCTTGCAAACCGTTGATGGCGCTCGAACAGTTTGTCTGCTGAACAGCCGTCACGCAGACCCTCCCAGCTGTCACGCACGTAGCATGCACAGCAGACGACAGCCGCGATTTGTCGTCAGCCTTTGTCCGTGTTCAATGAAGCAAAAATATCCCCAAAACTACAAACTTGAAATTGTAATGGGCCATTTTCCATGGCCATTTATGTCTACATGACTCTGGTTTGGTATACTTCATCGTCGTTCTTAACAGCGAAATGTTTCTAAATAGGCGGTTGTGATTGCTAAAACTAAAGCTTTACTGAATCGGTGCACGGTGTCGCGGGAATTATCACCGGTAATTTACAGAAGTTATGATTCATGTCCGTGGTACTTTACAGACGGAACAACCTCGATTTACATCGTTATTGAAGATTATTGCTCTGTCAAATTACAGAGCGACTGTTAAATAGGCTGGTCTGTGTACATAACCTCGAACATGTGCGGTTACCATTTGCCCCAAAAAACCCGTTTTTTATCTAAATCGTTTTGGCGAGACCCATTAGTAAATGGACATAATACATTTAAGTACGCAAGACGACTTAGTCCACATGTCTTAATATCATGGCAACATACAAGTATAACCTATTCACAACTGTACTCTTTTAGAAGATAAAGTCTCTCCTTCAACAATGTGTTAGAGAAGAGACCAAAAAAAAAAGGGTAGGCCATAACGCGTAAATTGAATCGCACAGATTATGTTATTTGTGATGAAATCGTTTAGGTCACACAAGATTAATGGAAAAGTAGCTTTTTTAGAATATGTGGGTAAAGTAGAAATACCCGATTCAATTAAGTTATTTTTTTTTTCTGAAAAAGACATGTTTTTTTTTATTGACAAACATTACCAAATTTGGCACTTGATGAAAATCTAATGGAAAATTGTTTAAAATTAAAAAAAAAATGTTTTATTAACCAAGTATGGTAATCTGTGCGACGATTGTTATCAACCGTTGTTTATTTGGCCCAGCTTCTATACAATACTTTGTAACTGATAATTGAGATCAGAAAAAAATAAGTATAACCTATATTTTTAGTATGCAACTTTACATTGAATGTTACATGCAGAGTTTAAAAAAGACTTAATTTTAAAGTCGTCAAATTTAAAACTGTTGCATCCAGGATCGGCTATAGGCTAACTAAAACGAAATGGTAAAAATACATAGGTCTAATCAACAAATATTATCTCAGTATAAGTATTGCGTCATGCACATAGAAGATTACAACCCAATAATGACCAACCTAACCATTATCTAGTCATTTAGATACAAAGTTGACTGTTGGAAAATTGTGATAGTGACTGAGTCTGGATTGCAAGGCACACTTTTCACTTTTTTTTAGTTGGAAAAACTGGTTCCACGTTTGGCGCGCAAAAACATGGCAAAGATCTGCATCTATTGATAAAACCAAAGGTCCGTTACCCAACCCCGTTGTTTGTCTATAACAAGTTATACGTCAGAGGCTACAGAATTGGCGTTTGGTGAAATGAAAACAATAACGCCTTATCTCGTTGAAAAAAAATCACCAAGACCATAGTACAGTAAATGTTTGTAGATAAGCACGGGCACCTGTACGCTGTTCTGGCACGTGCCAACAGCGTTATCAATAAAATATCGAGATTTCATCTAGTTATTTGCAAACAATATATGGCTTCACAAAACTGGTTTTATTTCCCTTTTGATAACATTATAAAATGCTTTTATTGTTTGTCTAACGCATTTAACAACGCTGATATGCACCTGCTTAAAATCTTTGATTTACTCATTTAGTTCCTATTCCAGACAAAGCGTCTGATTAATGTATTTAAAGGATGTTGAAATCAACAAAGAAATTAAAGAAATTCGTATTTGAAATAAATGCACCAAAATCCACAAATCAAAACGACCATATGGAGCAAGATTGGACCCGCCAAATCTACCCCCCCCCATGAGTCGATGATGCTGTTATAGTGATTCCAAAGTTCAAATATTTTGTAAATGGAAGTATATATAGGACATTTACGGAATCAAAAACAGCTTAGACCAAGTTGAAATGTTAATTGCACAAAACTATATCTATAGGATTGTCTTTAATTTGCATATTCGATGTTTCGGTTACACTAAATATCTTCACCAGAGCACAACTCACCTGTGTGTATGTATGTGTGTTTCTTCATGTCTGACTTCTGGTGGAAGCGTTTTCCGCAGTACTCGCATGGATAGGGTCTTGTGTCGGAGTGGATGAGCATGTGGGTGGATAGGGTGGACGATCTCTTGAAACATTTTCCGCACTGCTTGCACTCGAAACTCCGCTCCTGACTATGAACCGCCCGATGCTGGCTTAGACTCACAGCATGTCCAAATGTTTTATGGCACAAATCACAAGCGTATGGTCGCTTACCACTGTGTGATCGCCGAACGTGTACTTCTAGTCCGTGAGGGGTCGAGAATACTTTGGAACAGTCTAAACAGGTAAATGTACCATGTGGCATGTTAGGAGATGAGGGGGATGAGAGGGGGGACTTCTTTGCGTCTGAAAGTTCATCCTCCGAATATTGCCTTTCCGGAGATCTTGGTATCCCTTGTCGTACGTCAATGGGCATACTTGGTCTTAACAGGGTTGGGTGGTGCACGTAACGCGGTACACTAATGCCAACTTTGGTATGGTACCATTTGAGATCTTCTGGAGAAATGGGTCCCATGATGTCCTTTTCAAGCTGTGCAAAACGGGCGCGAAAGACATCGGGTAGCTCAGACGACCATCCTTTATCAGTTCTGATATCTCTCTGCTGATGAACACCTTCAATTAACAAACAATTGATCTGATTAAAAAACAGGAGTCGTTTCTAGTGAGAACAAACTTTAAGCAATACGACAAATTAACGATTTAACCACGTGATAACTACCAGGACGTATATCCACCAACTTCGACTTTACTTTTATGGGGTGTTTAGTTGGTTAGCACTTGTTCATAAAAGTAATTGAAATAGACTTGAGAACCCATCTTTGAAAGTTCATTGCCTAACTTACTGGCAAAGTCATACCTATTACCATCATCTTCCCTATCGATTGTACATGAGGGGACATGTTAAATGATCTTAACACCGGTGATGACTATTACTGGTAATGTACTATACGAGGTCGAGCGTTAAATGCCAAATCAGTGCGGCCCGTGGTTTCGGGCTTTGCCCGGTCGCGCGTACGGAATTTCGTAGGCAACAACGGAAATCTCAGAAGTGAGGGGGACCGATACGAGGGCCAGGGAGCACAACGTAGCCGCTGGATGTGTATGAGCCCGTATACTTTGTAACAATAAAATGTTTCTCTTTGACCCAGCTCGGCACAGTGATTTTAAGACTAAGCACGAAAGTTATAGGGATTACAACAGACTGGTCAAGCGCACTATACAATTCGGAATGTTCGCGCATTTTAAATCAGTCAATCTTCAAGAAAAACAGAAGACCAAAGCGTTACGCCAAGACATTTGAAGTTGAGAACGTGGAAGAATCAGGCATAGAAGCTACAACGTATTCTATCATAAAATTAAACCAAACAGACGAGTCCTTAAAAAGGACAACCTTCTGCATTGTAGTGCACAATTTGTGCAATGAAAAAACAAATTGAGTTTTGCTATCACTTATATGTAATGAATACTAGGCAAGGCCATCAATAAAATGATAAACCTTTATGTGAACCAAAAAAGACATTCAGATTCATGTTACTTTTCTGATAAATTTGGATATTTTGAAGTAGAAATCCCATGCAGAACACCAAGCTTCAGTTTACCATTACTTCCTTTTAAAGGGAAATTCTTATCTAGTGCAAAAAGGCCAAATCACTATTCTGTAGTAGTCGTACTACTGTCAGACATTGTGACAAAAGTTGTGCCGGTTTCCACACATGTAATATTAGTTTGCTTGATGAAATAGTTCCATGCTATCAGTGTTAACATACATACCAAAAGATGTTAATTCTGTACCACAAGTGTATATTCTCACATTGGAAGTATATTTTGGAATAAATTGGCTATAGAAAGGTCATTCTACAGTTTAAATTTGTCAAGACAAATTTTACAATCTGACCCAACCAATCAGAAAAAACGGACATAGCTACTTAGGTTCGGACTAGTCTCATTTAGTGCAAAAAGGGAATGTCACTATCATGTGGTGCAAGGAGGGGTATGTATATCACTGAACATGGCCATGAATGGAAATATGAGACTCTTGAAGTCAAACAGGGCAGTATCAGTACAGTGAAGAAGTGTAACCAATGTATGGGCGTATTCACACAATAAGAACTGAGTACCACTGCATTGAGGGTTTGGTCAATTCAGGATTAATATTCTGACTGGCAGAGAAAAAATCCGCGCTGCGACTGCGTCAAATGGTCTTTGAAAAGTCCTATAACCGTGGAAAGGAGGAGATTTTTTTGAGGATACTAATTTCTCTCAAAGTTCACTGGGAATCGGTTGTAGACCACCTACCCAGAACCGTTCGAAGGCTATTGAACAAACAAGTACAAAAGAAAACCCCAAAAAAAACCGTGTTTAACTTGCCTGCTATCGTAATTCTGCCCTCATAGAAAACCATGCTTTGGACTTTCGTCGGGACAACAGAAAGTACTAAATCATCATCTTACTATATAAAGATGGCGTGGTCAGCTTATTCATTTCAGGTTTAGCTATACATTGGTAAGCATTCCAAAATGCAAAAAACTGGGGTTCGACAAAAATTGGCCCGGGCGGCCTTCTTTATGGAAATCTCATCATGTCTCTTTAAGTTATATTAGAAATCCACCCCCTATTATATGCTGTAAATAGGCTATACTTGTATAAGTTGTGAGTTGATGAGTATAGCAAACCTATCTCTATAGGATAATAGGCAGGGGTTAACAGCTCTCAATCACGAACACTGCATCTCGAGTCAACCATGCACACATTTTCATTAGACAATTGTCGATGCTAAAAATGACATTAGGCAAAAACGAACACAATCAGGATAGACTGGTAATAACTATCGGTGTCGCACAAATGACGGACATCCACACTGGGATTTACCGGTAACCTCTGGCGAAATTCGGCGTGGATCTTTTAGAGCGCTTCAGCATCAAATCTGATGTTTTGTTGGGATGTGCAGAAAGTGGCGATATCATCATTTATTATAGTCCAAAGCCACATGAATATGACGATTGAATACAATGGGTATATTTTGCTCGATAAAGGAAAAAAAACAACGTAGAAATTCGACCAACATTGGCAATAGTATATATAAAAGTGTGTTGACTTACTTAAATGTTTACAGTGTAAGAACAATTACTTAAACATAGCGTAACAAAACACATTTACCATTTGCGGGTGGAGATGGAATATCTAAGTGAAATTTCACTGGGCAAAACGCTGTCAGCTATTATGCACTGGACGGTCTTGTGGTGCCACAGGGATCAATATTGGGGCCATATCGGGTGGTCTTGACGTCAGCGGTTACACCCCTTCTGAAATTGGCATTACTAAGGGGGCTCATTTCGGACAGTCGTCTTTCGATGACTAAAAGTTGGACTGTGTTGTTTGGTTGGAATTGCGGCGGCATCTTCTCCCGCACTGGCAGGGCTCTTGCACTGAAACGCACCCATTCCGACAGAGCGTTCATATTCACCGTAACTCCGTGGGATTTCTGAAAATTTAACACAGCATTATATTTAAGGTTAGCAACCTACACCAATCGTGTTTTGAAAAGCTCAATCCTATATTCTTCTTTTGGGTAATGAACACCTAATAAATGATACTTATTGAATATTATGATACAGCTTCCTAATAATGTTAATGCAGTGATTTTCATTTTGATCTATATATCACTTTCAGAAATAAATCAACGTGCAGCATATTAAAAAAAGAAACGACATGTCAGTCGTGCAGTGCAAAACCTAGATGTAAACCATCCTGCGCTTAACTGAAGTACAAACTATATTTAAAAAGTACACCACTCGCACCATACAAGCCTTATTGACAATCATTATTTTGGTAACATTGGCAGGAAAAAATATATTGGTGCCAGCGAATCTAGATGAGCAAAATCCAGGGAACAGCCTAAACCTGGTCGGTATACAGAGAGGGCTCTAGGGACGGGAGGTTATTAAAATGGGTATCAAAATCGATGGGCTGTCGAAAAGCTATGGAAGCGAAACGCCCCGTATTACTAGATACATGTAGATGCGGTTACATATGTAATGTGTATCTCTATTGGCAGTAAACGGTAAAAAAGAGGGCGATTTTCTTTCTCCCGGTATTTTCTTCAAGTGATAATAATACCCTGACATTTGACGGACACCTAGCACGGTAGTTAACACCTTAGACACACGCAACGTGAAGGATATAACGTCCCGTCTTGGTCGAAATACTAAACTCGAAATCAAACCATTTGAAATCAAGCCCATAGATGTACAAAAGCTGCAGAGTTATGGCATTCGGGTTTCGAACATCTCATTTGTGGTCAGCTAGAGAGCTACTTCTAAAAAATTCAAATATTCTAAATTGTCCACAGTTTATATATTTAAATTGGACCCGTGCCCTCTCAATTACATTATAACTGATAGGTTATCATATGTATCCATAACGCTGAAACACAAAAGGGCCTGATTTAACGGATATCAAATAAATCAAAATTTTACTGTCACAAAAACCAGTGTCTTGGCCCGCGCCAATTTCAGCTGTCTTTACGCACCCCACCGTGACTTTGGTTACGCAGACATTAACACACCATCCAGGTCCAGATTTTATACATGGTGTGCATGTGTTGGAAGCTTTACAAAAGACGTAAAGATTACGCTATATGAACATGGCGTCGCTTCGTAGAATAATTATAATCTATTCCAAAAATATAGGCCTATGTTAATTGACCGAGCTATACATAATTAAAAAATCTTGTATATCAAACAAGCGCGAAGTTTAACTCTTCAAATAAAGAAACAAATGCTCCATATGCACAAGAATTTGACCGCCTTGTAATTTCGTGTTAAGTGATTGGGCGCGCAAATTACACCCATAGACTGCAGAGTGACATACGACGTACTCTTAAAAAAATTAAACATGAAAAAAATCAGCTGCAATTTTTAACATGCAATTTGAAAGGTAAAAAGCTAAGGGATAATTTGATACGGCCGCAATTCATACACAACTCGTTGACTATACAAGTGGATCTTAATAGGGGTAACCAAGTGTTATGTTATAACGAAATCTTGATTGTGTGTACGTATGGGCCTTTTCACTTATGATGGAGTACCGATTTCAGTACAATTGAATTAAGGCGCGTGTCCTGTCACCGATCTTATGTGGTAAATTTATTATTGCATTATGCATTGTGACAATAACATGTATGCAGTTTGGTTAAAGGTAAAAAAAGGTGAAAAATCACTTCTTTCTCTCTGTGTAAATGGAACCGCCTCCTATGGCTTGATTAGACTAACTTGGTTTAGAAAACGAACAAAAATATAAGGCGAAGACACGCAAAAATGATGACGCCTAGGGGATATGTAATGTATATATACTTCAGAGGGAAATTGACAACTAATAACAGGCAGCGACTTCCATATAAATATATCAAACAACTGTACTTAGTGTTTTTTACATATATCGTACTAAATAAAGACGTTGGTTAAAATGCTTAATTACTCATCTGATCATACTTAAGATCTCCTATTATCGATCGTTAATATCACCACCATAATTAAAACAATGGTCTTAGAATTCAACACATTCACAAGATCGGTATTTGAATTACCATAATCAACAAGAGATGTGCCTGGTTATGCTTTACTCAATGTAAATTCAAAATTCAAATGGACGTCTTAAAACGACGTAAAGTATACTCTACAGAAAATACTTTGACAAATATTTATGATACAAAAGCTGTTAAAGCTACATTTGTAAATGACGGTAAATATTATTTTAATTCATAATGTGCCACTTACCAGGCTCGCTTCTCTTACGGGGAGTCACGGGTGTAAAGGCGCTGCCAACTCTCGCCTCCGTGCCAAGATGTAACGGCGAAGTTTCGCCATCGGAGGCCGTAAAAGCAGGGAATGCATCGGCGTAACTCACTTTCTTGCATCCCGTAGTTTTATTCTTTACCAGAAAAGATCGTGGCATGTTGACGGTGGAATTAGGTAAAAAAGATCAAGCGAGAAAATCCAGTGTTGATGATGATGAGCCTCGGCGTACGCGATAAGATACCAAAGTGTGGCACTTGCGCTAGCCACTGGTATAATAACCGGTGTTAAGTGATTTCAATCCACAAGAGAAAACGATATCATCTGTATGAGAGCTACCACCCAAATGATTACTAACTTGGGTATCCGCCTCTTTTTTAATAATACAGCTTCAAATCATTATGCAAATAAGTTAAGCTTCAGCGCGTCCCGGCCGTCACTGGCAACCAACGATGATCTGTGGGGCTGAATACTGCAGCGTTCAATAATCGCTTGTCATTGGCTCAATAGAGGTTGGACTAAGGGCTAGCTTGGACAAAAGGAGAGATGATAGTGACTTAAACACGAAAAATTCATTATACAGGTGTTCAATAACTTCTAGTTTACAAACAAGTGAGGACTGTACACACAAAAAAGTATAAGCGGATTTTCAATTTGAGCATGCGCGTGGTGGGGAAATTTGAAGACAAATGTGATGGGACGTGTCCGTTTGGTTGCAATGTGAAACATGGATGTGATCGTAATCAGTGACTTGCCAATATCATCAGGCGTGGACCAATCAGTGCAGAGCAGATGAATCCAAATATCATAACATGTCGTTCAATGTACTGATTGGCCGATGAAAATAAGGATTAATAATCTTGTCTTATAGTATATATTACGATTGTCATGATTACAAAAAATGCGTATCTTTTAAGGTAGAAAGATCCTAATCAATTTTTTTTTCCTTAAAATAAATTTTCTGTTTTGTGCAGTTTTTAGTATTTTCAAATAAAAAAATGCTAATTACCATAATTATTTTAATAATGTTTGTTTTCTTAGCAACGCGTTTAGACCTTAGTTACGGGTATTTTGCAAAAACTCACAGAACCACTTTGTTCTACACAGACCAGGGAATCGGGCAAACACAACCTCTTTAGGGGGTTAGGGAAAGCAGTGTAATGGCTGCAAGAACACTGGTGATGTTAATTGACTATTAAGTATCCGAAAAAAACTATATTCGCCTATTTCTCAGTTTCTATTTTTGGAACAAAGTGTAACATTTGATGCATAATATCTCCAGTTTTGTTTCTTCGAATAAAAATCCATTTGGCAGAGTTGTTCATTAGATGATTCTGCTTGTACTGACTTTTTTTTTAATAGTCTAATTTGGAGTTATTAGCATTAAACATTATTGAGCTGCGAAATTCATGTAATTTTCATATTTTTAAATATTAATTAAAACCTTTTCATAAATTTAAAAATACAAGGAAAAATGTTTGTTTTCTTAGCAACGCGTTTAGACCTTAGTTACGGGTATTTTGCAAAAACTCACAGAACCACTTTGTTCTACACAGACCAGGGAATCGGGCAAACACAACCTCTTTTACATAGGGGGTTAGGGAAAGCAGTGTAATGGCTGCAAGAACACTGGTGATGTTAATTGACTATTAAGTATCCGAAAAAAACTATATTCGCCTATTTCTCAGTTTCTATTTTTGGAACAAAGTGTAACATTTGATGCATAATATCTCCAGTTTTGTTTCTTCGAATAAAAATCCATTTGGCAGAGTTGTTCATTAGATGATTCTGCTTGTACTGACTTTTTTTTTAATAGTCTAATTTGGAGTTATTAGCATTAAACATTATTGAGCTGCGAAATTCATGTAATTTTCATATTTTTTAATATTAATTAAAACCTTTTCATAAATTTAAAAATACAAGGAAAAATGTGTAATTATCCTAAATACCAAGTTTTATGTTAATAGGTGGTACACTTTGGGCAGGGAGAAGCGCATTAAAATTTCTCAAACTGGCACCAATGGCAGTTCATATTGAATCTCTCATTTTCATAATTTATTCAAAAAGTGTCGGATTGCACAAAATTCCCCATATACTTTAATATTATGTATGAAAAGACATGAAATTTTTTTAGACTAATGATAATTAAAAAACTTATCTATAGGTTTATGGTACAAGAACGCCCATGACATGGTGTATACAGTATAGGACCAGTATAAACATGTGAAAATAAATACGATTGTGAGAGACTTTTTACATTCCCAAAGTACGTGAGTGAGTGAGTGAGTAGTGAGTGAAGTGAGTGAGTGAGTGAGTGAGTGAGTGAGTGAGTGAAGTGAGTGATGAGTGAGCGAGCGAGCGAGCGAGCGAGCACGGTGCGTGCCTTTCGCGTGTGCGTATACGTTTGTTTCACAAGAGATATTGGATTATGAACTATAATTATAATACAAGTATAGTATATGGCCCTATTTTGCATGTTTTGTTACATTTTTAAAATTTTTAATTTAAAAAGTTTGTCCACAGCCAACACCCGAGCATATAATGCAAATGTTGACATAAACTCATGTCATTTTAACCAATGTCACATTTATTTATTTGTTTGTTTGTTTGCGCGTGTGTGCGCGAGTGCGCTTGTTTGTTTGTTTGATTTTTACCATAGGCCTATGACATATTATCATGTTTGTTCTTGTTGGTTTGATGATTTTGGATTTATAAAAATCTCAGATTCTGCTTTTTTATTTTTGGCCAAACTTCGATTATTTATTACAGGATTGGTAAATAACTTAATAATCCTTTAAGACGATTGAATCTTGGTTCACAGAAGCGTTCACTTTTCAACAATATGTGTTAAGTTTATTTCGCTAGACGCAAAGACGAGAACATTGTCAAATTCCGGTTCCAGTAAACAAAATGAAATCGTGCTTTCACGAACCAGATGACAAAATAAAACAATTATGCGAATTAAATAAATCATGATGTGGGCCTACGGAATCTAAATATATAGCCTACGAAGTCAGTCCTAAGGGCATTAATGAAGTAGTAAAAAAAGGAAATTAATTTGGCAATATGAATATGTCGATGATGATATTTATTTCAAATATATGAACAGGTCAACTTTAGTTTACTTTGAAGGAAATTTTATAACTAAATATAGCCAGTTTCTTGATAAAATCACGGCTGAAACGCGACAATCGCCCAAACTGTCAGACATGCATTATTAATATGCGGAAAAATTGTTAAGAATTGGTTAACGCCTACGATATGGTTTGGGTGCATGTGGTTTACTACGAGGCGTCATATTTTCATCTACACCTGGCTAGAATGTTTACATATCTATTTTGAGTGAATTTTATCAGTGGAAATTGTTAAGTTTGCACAAACTTACAAACTAGGTTTTCTATTAGCGAGTTATGGGTTGACGAGTGGAAGATGCAACCAGAGTTACGACGCGAGTTACTTATTTAGAGAACTTGGCGAATCAGATTCGAGTTATAAACGACAACTATGGTGACCGCGTTACAGCAGACAGGCCCTATATAGGAACGGATGACACGATTAAGTTATATATAGGATTAAAACAGCTAGCTGTGATGAAACAAAATGATTTGCGTTGAGCAAAAAGAGGCGGCGTATCATTCTGTGTACTAAAAAAAGTGTAAATCGATTAACACTTTTCTTGCCATCACTTCATTTAAGCGTGTTTAGCTTTCAACTTTGTAAACGTCAATGCTTTACTGCTAACCAAAGCCGATCATACTCTATAAGCACATTTAGCATTTGAACATGTTTAAATTAATGAGTGATGGCAGACACGTGTTTAATCTTTAAACACAATTTTATAATGTAGGTCTACCTGACGATTAGCGCTGTCGACGCCATCATAATGCACCACCATGCATCAATTGCCATGACTGCTGCCATCAGTATAAGGCATGTTTAGATGCCATTCGCGAGACGTATACCTGGAATGTCAAATTCTTTTGTTCATCGAACAAAAGAATTCCTCGTTTCTCAGGCAAGCACACGCATGCGTATTATGCAAGACACTTCAGTTTCGTGAGACGTGTCTTTTGAAGTCAGTTTTGAAACATGACTTGGACATATCTTCGTGGAGGACATATCTTCGTGTCTTAAATTGTCCCTGATAAATTGTCTTTAAGTGTTTCTACTTTTTCATTTGTATGTTTTGAAGAATTCTCTGCCAAGACAGATCTTAAAGACCTATTTCGTGATCATAGCGCCTCATTTTGTGTGTATGGTTCACCAGATCTCCATGAGAAAAGGGTTATTCCCCTTTAGTTGGAATCTGACTTGCATGCGTTTTGGATGGTATGCGCAAATGTTTCTATTCCCATGCCCAGAGGCACACTGCGTTTGTAATTTCTGTTGGAGTCGGAAAGAAAATAATAATTACCCGAATTTATTAAAAAGCAGAGATCGAATTTACACGTAAGATTAGGCAAAAAAAGTTTAAATGATAAATGTAGAAATAGCAAAAAAAGGAAAATATTAACAAAATCTCAACTTTTTATAGGTAAATCGGGGATGAGGCTGTGGATCCCGAATGCCTTTTAATGTGCTACCAAGACACATTTAAGGAGTTGTTATTCGCAAATAAATAGGTGATTCCTTTTAGTTATTGAAAGGAACTATGGTTATAAAGACACTATCAGTGATTTGCTAAATTCAGAAGAAAATCGAAAAAAAATCATCAAAAATCAGATTTTTGCATGTATGCTAACAAGTTACAGGTATCCTAAACATACCCTGCAAATAATTAAGACCAGAAGCAGCCTAATAGGGACAGAATCGGAAATTTTAGTATTACTGTCCGTTCGGACACTACTACAACACGTAATTGAATGAGATTCGCATCATTGAACACTGCCGTTTTCTCCTTTTTGTCATTATTCAGTTGGAAAAAGGTAACTTTGCAGACTCATACAGAATATCATACAACTTTGAAGCTATTCCGGCAAATTTCAATATTTTTCAATCACTGATCGGGTCTTTAACTTATCTCACCGGATCGTCGCGCAAGTTTTTGACTCAACACAACGGTTCCCATACCCAACGTGCCATTTGTCCACCCTCTTAACAAAATACCGGCAGTGTGCAGTCAATTGAACAAGACGTAACAGCAGTGATTTGGCGGTTTTTTACGGTGACAATTCTTTTTAGGTTTATTTTCATTTGAACCACAAAGAAGACCTTTCCTTTCTTCTAATCTATCTGACGCCTTAACATAGGTTATACTGGATTATGGGATTACATATCTCAGTTAAAACAAACCACCAGAAGAAAGTAAAAACAACGCAACTAACAAAGAAACACAACAGTATGGACCAAAGGGCTAATAAAAACCGCAGCTATTCGTATGTCACAAGTAAATAGATTGCCAGAACGAATAAATAAGATTGAATTAAAGGCATTTATCGTTAATCCCAATCCTCGTCCCCCCGATTTACTCAAAGGTTTTTGAGATTTGTGATATCATCTGAACCGTTTGCCCAAGAATATCGTAGTGTGCCGAATATTACGTTCAACTGCGATCTAGCTCCAAGAGAAATCTATGGGGCAGCGTGTTATACTAATTGATTACGCCACACGGAATCAAACTGAAACTTTCGGAAACACCTTTTGCTGAGGATTCAGTGTATCATAAGAAACAAAAAATAATGTGCTAGGATCACGAAATGCACCTTTAAATAGAATAAAATAATTATCTTATGAGAAATTAAACGGTTTTCCGGCATGAGATCGGAATACGAATTAGTGTAACCCTATAGTGTCGGTAATGTCCATGCACAATTCTGTCGCTTTTTAAAAAGCCCCGGTTTGCACGTTGCTTGCGTCTGTTACGTAGTTCATTTCTTTATTTTGGGATGTCGCGTTGTACGTATAATTTTAACAAACCTATTTTAAATGCTCTTTACTATTTAAATAAAAAAAATATAACACTCTATTAAATTTATTTATTTTTTTTTGGATGGTTACCGACAAAATTAGTAACACCCTAGGAGAACGCAACTCGAAGAGTGTAAATATGAATTACCGTGGCGACCGCTTTTAGGAGCGCACCATATATCTGGGGCTGTAAAATTTCTTTTATATCTTGTTTTTTTTTTTTTTAAACAAACTTCGCTCCTTAATATAGTCATACTAGTGGCGAAACAAAATCGCCTCACTGACAGAACTTTGAAAAAAAAAAACTTTCCCATCACCCTATACTGTTTTATAAATGTTTTATCTATAATTTGAAAAATCGAGGTGGAGAAAACCATCTGATCAAACCCCCCTTTTTTTTTTTAAAAAAAAAGATCTCTTTAAAGCGGCCACGTTAGTAATGCCAATGTATGTTGATGGGGAGGAGGATGGTAGGCGAAGTATGGGGACGAGGCTCGGGATCTATACTCTTACTTCTTTCAGATAGATGTTTCTTTATTCTATTCTTATGAACCATCATATTAGGTTTTGCTTGATAATGCACTTCAAAGCGATGAAATGCACTAAGACTGGAAATTTTAGTAAAAAGGAAATGCCTTCCTTTTCGAAAAATATGTTTTATTGCTTACGGTATATGAAAGGCAAATAAGCCACACTTAATCAAAAACTAAGAACTTAATAAGGAATATATAGACTTAATAATTTAAAATATTAAGCTTAATGTTTGTGCAATTGTGATGTGCATTGGTCTTTCAAACACATGTGACTTGATCATGGGACTGTATTTCAGCTGAGAAAGGCCGCAGTTCATTTTTTTGTCCTGGCTGGCTGACCTGTCCTACGCCAAAGTCTTATGGTTTAATTCTGGGCGTTTTTTTCCATTCTAAAGTATAAGTAGCGGGATAGTTATATTGGTCTTAGCGAAAGAGGTGAAAACAACGCATTAGCGATAGTTTATTGGTCTTGACGAAAACACCCCATGACTTCACGAAAAAAGACCAATAATTAACAAAATAGCAATAGTTAACAAAATAGCAATGGTCGACAGTCTTAAGGGTAGTTTCGTGATAGCAACTTTTTGTTTTCGTTTATGATCATAAAAAAACTATTTCAAAATTTAATGATTTGATTTGGATGGTTTGTTCTGCGTGATATATCGAGGCCTGAATGGGCAGTGTTAAGTCGAGAAGGCCACGTTGCCAATTTCGTCCCAGGGCCTCGATACCAAGAGTGCTTCTTGTCGGGATGGACTATGTTGTAATTTACGCGGACAGAAAATGCAAAAATTGGGTTTTTTTCTGAAGTATATTAGGCCTATGCAGTATGATGGGTACACTAAGCCTGCTTAGGCCAAAAGTCGGAGACGAGGCTATGGATTGCGAACTGTCCCTAAGTTTCCAGCTGTATTTTGTATTTTTTGCGTTACACAGATGCAGAAAGCAGATCTATACCGTAAACAGTGTTATATGGCCTATATCATGCAGGCGCACAGGTGCGTGTTCAGAGTCCAGCTTGTGGAGTTCAATTGACTATACAAATACAAATACAGCTTTGTTTTTCCATTTGAGTGTAAAAAGACAATTCAGTGGCCACACTCACAGACAATACCGATGATAAATGTATACAAAATATAAGCAGATTTTTTTCACACATTTACTCTTGGTATATTAACATTTTATTTCGTCCTACACGGCTTGTTAAGTTTTCACGGCTTGGTTAAGCTCCGTGATTCAAAACCAAACCTCATATTTCAACACCCGTAACTGTTGAACGCGTGAAAACACCCGGTATTGGGGGGACCCGACAACTGAAATGAAGGACACATGTTACACGTGGTTGAGCTATGATTCGCGCAGGCACGCGAGTACTTCAACTAAGTCAAACAAAGATACTTTTGTGGTCTATTTTCAAACAACATGCCCTTTTCGCATTTCTTTGAATCTCTGTTTATTTTCTTGCGTATGGCAGCCCTGATTTTAGTCACGCGTTATTAATTTATGGCGCGTGCGAAAGTGTCTCATTGATAATTTAATATTTTACTATTCAAACAAAAATCGTAACCTTTTTTTAAAGAACGTGCATTGATATTTTTTCTTTTCTTTATTTCTTTTCTTGTCTTTTATTATCTCTTGTAGTTGTCTATCTTGTTGGTCGCTGAACAGCTGCGGGCAAAAGGGTGATATGCGAGGACTAACTCCCGGGCAACTAGCCGCGGAGAATTGACTCATTGGTGCGGTAACAAGACGACATTGTTGGTGATCTATGATGCGTCAACGAGCGCGTGCTGCTGGACTACTTCCTATTTACCGACTGTCACTTTTAAGTTTTTATAACCGAAAAAAAGAGCACCCGAAGGTTGATATGCCATTATTGTGATTAAAAATCAATTAAGATGATTTTCAACGTGAAATTAAAGCAGCACTAGGCCCAATTAAAAAAAAAAATCCTTCGAAATGCTAATGTAGGCCCGATATATGCCTACGCCTACTACAGATTTGAATTTCTCACATTTACTATTGATATCTTTAATAATCTATAAGCGCATAGTTAGGCCCAATAGATGACGAACTTCATGTACAAAAATGACAACTAATCGGAAATTTGAAAATAAAGTCCACTTTCCACAGTGATGAACTGTTCAAAAAGTCAAAAGGGGCCATTTCATGCACGTAGCCATGATCCCACACCGTGGGGTGCAGATCCTGGGGACGATGCAAACCACAACAGCAGGGGGTCCAGGGACAGAGCATCGGGTGGCTTCCGGGAGCCGAAGCCGGGCCCTGAAAAATATGCGTTTTTTTCGCAATTTCAATGCCTTTTCCTTCATTTCCCCCTTGTTTGCGTCTATTTTTTTAAAATTATATTTTTTTGCCAGACCCCCTGGGTGCGCGTGCTTCCTCCGCACTCCCGTCGCTACTCGCATGCATTTTTATAGAGAGGTTAGGTCCACTTGTGAAAAAAAATCCACTTTTTCAAAGTCCCGCACTCCTGGTCCTGGATGTACATCATTGCACTTGAGAGATTGTTACGACCGGTGTGAAAGTAATCATAGTCCGCCAGGAGCCACAGTCCGGGCTCCATAGACGACAACGGAATCAAGCGTGGAACTAATGTTGCGTGAAGAGTCAACTGAATCAAGTGCCCTATTGTAGTCGGACTGTGAGTACGCCGCACTAAAATTACTTCTACACCTGTACTAAAACATGCCCGAAAACTTACAGCAAATATAGTGCATCGACTAACGATGACAAACGTTAAGAGAGGAATAGGAAGAACAATGTTGCAGTGCGCCATCTCATGGAATAGTATCCATACCGAGCTCCCGCCTGAGCTATCCATAATAGTGTGGTATGGTATGTCAATGAAACAGAGGAGGTTTGTGCTAAAATTGATTTTCTTGCTGGTTTGGATTCAATAGGGACCAGACTGTCCAAAGATGATGGGTTCAAATCTTCAGACTGCTTCCCCTTCTTCAAGGAGAGAGGGGATGTTGGTACAGGGGGAAACTGAAATCGAGTCAAATTGTGTTTTAAAATATCAATTAACGTTTTCGTCTCCTCATATAAGAATTACAAAAACTATATATTCCAACCTTAGGTTACAACCTATATGAGTTAAAGTGATATAGCAATGGCTCAAGGTCATCTGGGGCAAAATTTACTCGATGCTCAGATTTTGTTCAAAACTGGTGGCAAATTTTTCGTATCGTTTCGTATCCAAAAATGTACTATTTTACAAGGTGTGGCATTTGGTTGGATAATTAATGGAAAAAAAGATGGTCTATAGGGGCGCCGCCAGGGTGGGTACAGCAAGACCTTCCTGGATGTTGCAAATGGTGCTATCATCAAATCAGTTAAAATGTACTTTCTGGTAAAGTATGACAAAAGGAATCATTTGACACCTTTTAACATCATCTGGGCATTTTACACCAGGAAGACCGTGAAACATTATGGGGCTAAACTGCTTTAACTAAATGTTGTACTTAGCAAGTATAACGTGGTGCAGTTGGTTCAGCGTTCGCCTCATAAGCATAAGGTTGTATAGGTTAGAAAAACAGTTCTCACCATATCGCAAAAAAAAAAAATGTTGTTCCAGCGCCAGTGTGAACTCTTGTCGATCACATCTTGCTTCAGATCCAAGATGGCAGCCAACATGGCCACTCCAATGATCTGTAAAACAAAACAAAAAAATGATGTATACGTGTAATATTATAGTCATAAAATAATAGTTTGATATTTAAGTAATAGATGTATTTCTTTGACCATAAGAAACTCATATTTATCTTGTTTGTATGATATGCATTCTTAAACTTCAATGCGGTGGCCAATTTGTCCCCTTCAAAATTATTTTAAGTTTTTAAACCCAGGAAAATTGCCTTTATAACTGGATATGTCATCTCACAAAATAATAAAAGTCTAATAAATAATAAAAGTCTAAATTAAAGTGAGATATATCGGTTTGACCAGCATAAACTCACAGCTGGCAAATTTTGATTGTTAAAATTTAAAATGGCGGCCAATATGGCCACAATCAAATTAAAATAAAATGCCAGTATTTATATAGCGCTTTATACAATCAAGTCTCAAAGCGCTTTACATTTATTCCGCTGTCACTAGGATAAATCTAGGATATGTAAATTTTTCACATATTGAAAAATCGGCAGCCAATTATAACGGCGCACAGTATGACTACCCTTAACAGCTCCCCATTTACACCTGGGTGAAGTGAGACAAGCGAGATAAAGTGTCTTGCCCAAGGACACAACACGTTGGCCACGGCGGGGCTCGAACTCACAAACTAATGATCATGAGTCCTGCGCTTTTCCACTAGACCACACGTGCTCTGCATTACCATATTTCTGTCGTAATGCACCTAGAAAAGAATGATATAAGTGCAAATTAAAATGTCTAACATCATTAGTAACTCATAGCTGCTATTTCGTTTCAGTATAGTATTTTAAAATTCAAGATATCGGCTAAAAATAACGCCGCTTTCGAGATTTTTACTTCGTACTTTAATTCACATTTTCATCCTTATGTTGGGAAGATACAAAGTTTTAAACATTTTGAAGGCGGACAGATTGGCCGCCATATTGAATGTTACATCACTAAGCAAAAAAAGCAGATATGAGTTTCTAATAGTCAAAGATATATCTTCTTTAATTTATTTTTTCATTGTGACTATAAGAATACAGACATGCAGCACTTTTATACTTACAGATCTTTGAAGCGGCCATGTTGACTACCATCTTGGATCCGAAGCAAAATAAGAATACAAAAATGCATGGCAAGTGTTCAGAATGGCTCTAGAGCAACACTTTTGTGGGCCGCCAGCTATAGCTGGCAGGACCACTTAGCAATCCTTTGTGCGTGATAGCTGGCAGGACCACTTAGCAATCCTTTGTGCGTGTGTATATGCGTGTGTGTATGTGTGTGTCACTAAATTGTTAATTTTTTTTAAAACTTGTTTTTTAAAAATTTACTTAAATTGAAAAGCTGAAGTTCAATTGGAACCAAACTTGTGCCACAGGTGTACCATGGGGTCCCGCTTATGTTGATGAGGTCAAAGGTCATGCGCCAAGGGCAAAGGTCACGTGAGGTCAGGTTGAAAAATAGGCTAAAAATGTCAAATTGACCTACATTGAAAAGTTGAAGTTCAATTGGAACCAAACTTGTGTCATAGGTGCACCATGGGATCCCTCATATGTTGATGAGGTCAAAGGTCATGCGCCAAGGTCAAGGTCATGTGAGGTCAGGTTGAAAAATAGGCTAAAAATGTCAAATTGACCTACATTGAAAAGTTGAAGTTCAATTGGAACCAAACTTGTGTCATAGGTGCACCGTGGGATCCCTCATTGTTGATGAGGTCAAAGGTCACATGCCGAGGTCAAAGGTCATGTTAGGTCAAGTTGTAAGATAGGCTGGGCAGCCCACAGGTTATATTCTTTGAATATAGATGATGTGACATTTGTTTATGTTTATGGCGCCCCCTGTTGGTGTAAGAGAGAAACTGGCAGGCAAAAGCACCTATACTTTGCATGGGGAAATTCTGTTTTTTGCTGTAACTTTTGTTTCGAATTAAATAATACTAACTTTCTTATCAAGCATAATAAGCTAATGCTACCAGCTGCATTTTGTGACCAATTTAGATCAGGAAAGATTCTGCAAGTAATTTATAACCAGATTTTATGTGGTCTGTCACAGAAACTACTGTAATATTTTGCCTGCCAGAAAACAACAGAGGTCATCTTAGGAATGTAATAAGTGACGTCATAGGTCACATCTTTGAATATAGCGAGCACAAAAGCCGAGAAACGCGAAATTCTAGTTGTTTTTTGTTGTTGAGATACGATGAAAACTGTATTTTTCTGTAATGGTGATCATAATTTGCATAAATTTACCAAAAATTGGCACGTGGGACAATATTTGATTTGTTAACATAGCTAATCGTTTCCTTCGCATTTGTTTTTTGATATATGAAATTGATTTCGGGGGTGAACAAGACCCCCTTCCAACCCCTAAACTATCTGTAGGGTGATAATTTTTGTAAGTAAAGATTAAAGGACATTTTTTTTCAGAAGAATGTAGAGTTTAAGGAAAAATACACAGATTTAAGTTGTATGTTGTCTATATGCTTATTGTCGCTTTATGAAGTGTCATAGTGATCTAAATCACAAGTTCACAAGTCATGTTTTTATGCAAGACATTTTGGTTTTGTAAGACGTGTCTCTTGAAGCCATTTGTTAGACATGTCTGGCTGGAAGACGTGTCTACGTGTCTTAGATTGTTTTTTTCATTGGTTTTTATTTTCTTTTATTTCTATTGTTGAAGACACGTCTATTGCCAAGACATGTCTTACATATCATGCCAAGACAATTCTTACAGTGATGATAGCCCCAAAACACTTTCTCCAAGTTGAAACTTCCAAATCATACTAATCGAAAGAATATAAATAAGCTTTCAAATGAGGTATGATGTGTCGGTGTGTGTGGTGGTGTGTGTGGTGTTGTGGTGTGTGGTGTGTTTGATATTGTTGTTGTGTGTGTGTGTGTGTGTAGAGGGGAAATATTAAAGTCCACAGGCCTGCCGCTCTGCTAACCTTAAACATTCCTGCATATACATGATATAGCAATACTCTAATTTAGTTCTGACCAGGTATGTACTACTCCATCAATTGCATGTAATTAACGTATACATGATAGCCATTTTGATATCTTTTTAACCGCCACTTTAACAACAAAATAACCCAAAAGATTTTCTTATTGTAGCGCAACAATAAATTAATGCGTCGTTAACATTGCGACCATATCTAAAGGAATAAACTTAACACTTAAGTGCCCAAGAGGGGGGTTCCATAGTACCCAACATTTGATTTTTTTGCGAATTCTCGGTTACGCAATCAAATTTTTCAACGAGTTTTTTGCTAATTGTCTGATTTATGAATACGCTTCTCCTGATACTAAAAAAATTAAATCCGCCCACGGCTTCATTAGAAAAATTAGGTTGGGTCCCTAGGAACCCCCCTCTTGGGCACTAACGGAAGTGAAAAAATCAAGATATTTTACTAATTAAAAAATAACGTAATTAAATCTTGGGATTTATTGCTTAGATATATACCTTAGGAGGCAAATTATTAATAATTAATAATACTTAAATCATTACCTTATTTATGCTGATAGCATCCGTTTTAATTTTGTCATGACCGTGCTCTTTACTGTGTAAGTCTATGAGAAAACCAAGGTGATTTTGAAATTTCTGAGAAAAATACAGCATGGATAAATTTGGCATATTTTGCAATGATATTTTAATTGGTTATTTCGAAGAGTAGATATAATAATTATTTTGGTCAAACCTTATATTTTGGAGTTGCTGAGGATGGACATGTGCGAACCACTCTTTTTCGGAGAGTGACAATTTCATTGGCCATAGGTCATAGGTCAAAGTTCGGATTTTTCATTTTTCTTGTAAGTATGTGTTTCTTAGCGGTGACCCCACGTACCCAATTTACCTTGTGTTAGTGCCATATCAACTCCCATGGAAAGTGTTATCCTGGTTGGGTCCCAGGAACCCCCCTCTTGGGCACTAACGAAGTTTTTTTTAGCTTGGGGGGCACTTTAAGTGTTTAAATGTATTCCATATTGTATTGCCGTTTAGGTACCATTTTGGAATTATTTGGATTTGAAATTTTTTATACGTCAAAAGCAAAAACACTATGCCTTTGCCGCAAAAAAGGGGGGAAATTAACGAATATACATTTTAGCAACATTTTAGCAAATTTTTCGTATAAAATTGGTATTCAATTCAGAGGCCAACAAGTGGGAAAATGGACTTCAACGCATTCAAATGTCAACTTCTCTCTACCAGTAAGACAAAATCAAGCCTTCATATAGCTACATAATATCTCAGCAAATTGTCCATGCAGTATACCATGCCATAAGACTTTTAATCGTTATCAATGAAGGAATGTCACTAAAATAAGGTAAAGAACTAGTAAAGAACATCGCCGAATATGGAGAGAAGGAGGCCCTCTGTAATCATCAATCGTTATAGTTATATGGTTACATTGGTAGGGTGATACATGTGTTTTACAACTATCCAAAATACACTTGTATCGAGAAAAAAATATGTGTGTATATTGAGAGATATACAGATAGATAGGTACATGGATAGATAGACGCATGCAAGCGCACACACACGCGGGCGCGCGCACACACTGACACCCACACCCACCCACACACCCACCCACCTACCCACACCCTCACCCACACCCTCACACACACACACAAAAAAACATATTGGATGCTTGATATTAGCTTTTAGATTGGATTAAATGCTATTGTGTGGTGACCGACTTTGATATCAACTTCCTATATACTCGCAATATAAATATATTGAGTGTTTTCTATAGTTACATGTATTGAATGTTTTCTATAAGACCTCACGTTTCACAGTCTTCTATCGGCAAGCTTCCGGTCTATCTCCTTGAGAAATAATGCATACGCTAACCCATGGGCGAACAATCGTTTGGTTATTTAAAAAAAAACACCACGTGAATCACAACAGACCTTTCTCAACAATATTGTAATTGCACTTTCTGCAATTCCAGATATTTGCCTAGTTTTGATTAGTATGATCAGATGATGTTCAGCAATAATCCTAAAAAGGAGATGCTAGGTCTAGCTAAGATGTTCACATGCTAACATGTTCACATGCTAACATGTTCACATGCTAACATGTTCACATGCTAACATGTTCACATGCTAACATGTTCACATGCTAACATGTTCACATGCTAACATGTTCACATGCTAACTTGTTCACATGTTCACATTGCTGGGGTTCCAGTTATGGTTCAAATAAGGATTGCATAATACTATGATGTCCTGAGTGTACTCTCCTATTGCAAAATGTTAGACTGTGATGCAATGTAGCCTATTGTCATGTATATATGAGGTATAGACCGTATTCAATAGCCAGCCATGTTGGTGGACAAGATAGACGCATTCCAGTACTACAATACATTCACCTGTCAATGATCCCTGTGCAATCGCTAAACATGGATCGATTGACAGGTGAATGTATTGTAGTCCTGGAATGTATGCATCTTGTCCACCAACATGTCTGGTGGCTGACGTCATATTGAATACGGTCTATAGCTGTGGAGCACAAAATAGCTTTGCGCATGAAGAGAAGTGGGCCAGCAATTTTATCTTGATCTATAGAGCTGGTAGATCTTCCAAGTATTAATACCAAAATATATACATGTAGTTAACATTTTTGCTACTACATTTTGCTCGAAGGAAGCATTCTTCTGCTGCTGTAGCCTGTGAAGCATAAAAGTTTTAATTTTTTGTGGTCCTTAAATTAGGACATTTGCCAAAGTTGTAAGCGGAGGGCACCTTTTCTGACCTAACACCTATAGATAATATCTATCGCTCCTCTACCAACCATGGCTTGATAGCTCAGTTGGCAAGAGCGTCGTGCTAGTAATACGGATAGGTCGCCGGTTCGAATGCGGCCACGGGCGCACATGTGCTTTTTCAACACTAACGTGCGCTGGCCATCTACAGGGAAAGATTAATAAAATATCTTTTGTCTTGTTGAAGGCGGGGAAAATCGCAGATTAATCATCCCTGGTCGGGATAAAAATTGTTTGAACAAGACTGTAGCCGATTTTGAAAAAAAATGTGGTCTTGTGTAGTTGGGAAGAGGTTGGGTCGCGACTGTCTTCTATATGACTGTATACCTTCCTTGGCGTCAACAACTCGACGAGCAGTATTGACAGTGACATGTCACAACTTGTGCCGTCGTGTCAAGGTCGGCGACTGATCGGGGACTGAACAAGTGGAGTTGCAGATTAAACATGCTTCTTGTTGATTTCATTATGGCTTGACACCCTAAAGTGTTCCAAAGGTGTCATTTCTGGCTTGACACCCTAAAGGCGTTATTCTGATACCCTAAATGTGTCATCTAGTGTCATCTGACACCCTAAAGGTGTCATCTGACATCCTAAAGGTGTCATCTGACATCCTAAAGGTGTCTAAAGGTGTCATTCTGACACCTCAACCGTGTCAAATTGACACCTTTACATGCTCATCTGAAGACCCAAAATTTGACTCCTTTTCTTTTTTCAGTGTTGGATAAAAATTGTAAAATTTGCAAGTTTGAACAAGACTGTAGCCGATTTTGAAAAAAAATGTCGAAGATTTTGTAGTTGGGAAGAGGTTGGATCGGGAGCTGTCTTCTATGTGACTGTATATACCTTATATGACCAATATTACAGTAAAAATCTAATGTTTGCCAGTCTATGCAATATTTGGCATGAGATCTGTATAATTGACCTTCAGGTTTACAATTCCAAAATAAACTAATGCAATCTAGAAATATATACTTTATAGAATGGTTTCACTCTGTGTGCATTAGTTCTGATGTTTGGTTTAATCTACAGTTCCGTGTGAGCTCCGCACAGGAATGAGACTTCTTAGCGTGGCGACCATGTCCATGTTTACTACCACGAAAAGGTACGAGCCGGCATATTGGTAATATCTCGGGGCTCGAACTCGTGATTTACACTGGTCTTAGGACCAATTAAAGAGTTCTGCACTTTATCCGTTACGCCACACATACTCTCATTTTCGTCACTCTCCTAACTCCAAGCCCTTTCGACATCCGACTCCTCATCAGTTCTGGCAGGTTGCTGTTACTCTCCCTCTCTTTATCATTTGAAGGCCTGTGAGGGACTCTTGTACTGCATTTCCTGGGTAGCAGTCTGGTTAATTAAAAGCGTTTTTGAGAATAACTTCCATCAATAGTCTGTGGAACTTCCCCTTTCAGTTGGGTCAATCTGGTCAGCCCTCTTAATCTAGATTCGTGCCACATATAGTTGGCCCTTTTTACACTTTTAATATTTATTAGAACTGAAATCTTCTTTATTCTGACGAGGGCTCATTTTCACTACCACCACTCATGCATACATGGCTTATACATGGCTTCATCTATATCGAAGGTTTTAACCCATGCAGTGAGTACTTCCTCAGAAATCAGAGATAGTATCGACATCACATGATGTGAAATCACAATGGTTTCGGGAAATCCACCAAACCTCATTTCTTCATTGGTGGCTTCAACAGCCATAATACCCAGTGAGGCTACAATGAAATCAATAAACACGGACATGCTGTTGAAGAATGGTTAGACAGTCAACATCTACGTCTCCTTCACAACCCTAAGCGCCCGCCATCAGTGGAAGAGAGCCTTCAACCCTGTACTCTGATCTAGCTATTGTTAGCAAAACACCTCGCCGTTCCAAGGAATATGTTAAAGAATACCAAGAGTACACCATCATGTTTGAAGCTGACTCTTTCTCAACAGCTAAAAACAACTGTTTAAGGTGAAGAATTGTCAGAGAGGATTTCCCAGGAGCAGAACAAAATCCGGCATACCTTAATCTCTCGATATGACCCGTAACAGCAAGTAAGCATGGTCCACCATCAGAAAGCTTCACAGGGAGCCAACAGACCTCCACATCAGCCAAATGTTACACCCATCCAAGTCGCATACCAACTGCTTTTTAAATGGTAAGAACAGCAAGAAGTCTAAGAAGATCACACTACACCGTAAGAGGTATGGTTGTGACACTCGCCCCTTTAACATGGACGAATTGGAAACCTTAATTGCTAAACTTTAATCGGGACCTTGACAACATCTCAACTGAGCAGCTGAAAAATTTCAGTCCAGTAGCAAAAGAGTGATTCCTTGAGCTCTACAATTTACTGCCTTATTTCCACCAGGTTCTCAAATATATGGAGGAAAGTACATGTTATGGACATATATAGTAGCAGGCAACTCATTGTTTGGTGTATTCTTGTTTCTACAAATAAATTAAACCAGTAGGTGAAAGTTGTAGCTGTGCTAATGAGTGACTATATGCCCTCTGCAAGGTAAGGACATTTTGTCTTTATTCTAGACAATCATGAAATTGGTTATTTTGGAAACCTATGGTTTTACAAAGGGAGGCAATATACCTAGCACATGTGCATGTTACATACATTAGTTGTCATTAGTTTGCATGTGGCAAATATTGGCAAATAACTAATTTAACCTCAAAATCCCATTGACTTTAATATGTACAAAACTTAAAATCCATGGAACCAAACCAAAAATTTATCTTCAGTTAAAAAGCTTGCTAGATTCTTTTTTAGGATCCAAAATGGCCATAGAATCCACTCGTTTTTTTAAACGTTTTTTTTTTTAAAGTTGTAACTTGCCCACCCCTATCCATAAGACCTTGGACATCCATCTGAGCTCATGAAAGGATTGCTTGCAAAAAGGATGTTCTTTGTTTAGCTAGGAGTGAAGAAGAGCCAATGGCATAGGTTCATGAATAGACTACCACAAGGGAGCGTGCTCGCACCTCTCCTGTTCAACATCTATATCAATGACAAACCAAGGGGTGCAGGAACCTGTCGTTTTATCTATGCAAAACAATCTCTGAATCAGCGCACAAGAGGCAGACTTCACAATTGTTGAAGAGACTCTTCAGAGCTTTGGATGATCTTACTCCTTGTATCCCCAATGTCCCTTAACACCTTCAAAAGCCACCTGACAAAAATCACGGAGCGGACCCCTGCCTTGGGTTAGTGAGAAATTGCTCCTAGATCTGATAACAAAAATACCGCTACCTCCTTTTTTGCGGTGATTGACAGATTTTCCTCTAGGGACGTTAGGGAAATATGAGGAAAACCACCCACGTGCAAATCCATCTAAGCCCTAGGTGTCTGCTTTCCATCTACGCAACCGTTAAGTCAAACATCAGCCTAACATAACCTGGTCTGGAGCATCCCTGGAGCGCTGCGATAACCTTGTCTGCCTAGGAGTTACTTTGGACCACGCTCTCTCATATATATAAGACACACATTAAGAAGACGAAGAGTAAAGTATGTTCATGCAATAACATTTTGAACAAACTCACTGGAACAAGCTGGGGTGCTCACCCACTTACCCAAAGATTGACAGCACTGGACTTGTACTGCACTTAGGCTATATGCACTGTGCAGAGTAGGCCTATTCCTGCCTTGTTTGGGAAAGATCAACCCGTGCTAAGAAGCGTGACCCAGCTTTAAATGCCTCCTGCTGGCTTATCACAGGATTTCTCGATATAGTCCGCCGAGAGCCATATTCCGGGCTCCATATAGACAACGGAATAAAGCTTGAAACTAATGTTGCGTGAAGCGTCAACTGAATCGAGTGCCTATTCTTTACCGTTGTAGGTGGACTGTGAGTTCGACGGACTATAAAAACGTCTCTTCAAATCAACGTCTTGACAGGTTTTTAAAAAATATAATAATAGCTACTTGCATTTCTTAGCACTTAAATGTTGCAGTTTAAATTGGGAGATAACGTGAAAGGAAACAGAAACACGCAATATTCAAAATCTAACTCCAAACCAATGCTGAGCAGATCCCAAACGTCGATATAATAGTGTTTCACTGCGTCACTTAATTATTTATACCTAATTTATAATTTGAGTTTAAACACCATAAATATTGTATAATAGTCACGATTCAAGCCTACTGTCAGTCGCGTGGGTATCGCGCGACACTCCTTGTTTTGGCATTGTGCCATGTATCGATAAACTTCGATAACATTAACACATTACTGGAACAACAGGAAGGAAAGCTGCAGGCCTATAGGACCCACCATTTTTACGTGGAACCTTGAAAGTTGAAGCAAATAACCACGGTGAAATGTACAGTCCTATCCCGAGAGAGAGCCCCCAAATACCGTAACTAGGCAAGTTGGTCCCGAGTTTGTCCAATAATTCTCTATTTATTTGGAAATTTATTTTTTAATTCGCATAGTGTAACAAGCAATGCATGTGATATTTATTGTTTTGAAGGCACCTGATACAAGCCACGCTCTATCTCAGAAACGATAGCCCAGTTTATGGACGGTATCAGTAAACCTTGGACTTTTGGTTTGATAGTACACGCGACTAGATTTAATGAGATTTGTTTCGATGATTACAAACTTTGCTAAATGACTCCGCATACACAATACGCTCCACCGAGCATGTCCGTTTAGAGAAGCTGGTAATTAGAGCACCTACTCTAAAAAATAGCATTATTGATGGTTTAATTAAAAAGTTCATTTTAATTACTTAGTACTTGCCTATATTTTAAACAAGATCTCTGTTTTTACGTATAACCTTTGTCATTTACTTTAATAGTAATACCGAGATTATTTTGGAAAGTGCAGAACGTTGAGGCATAACCCTATGGTAGTTGATTGATCGATCAAACAAGCAATCAGTCAAACATATCCAAAGTCATCTAACTCAAACTCATTGATTAATGAGTTTGTCCAAGTGACCAAGCCCTGATCCATGCATCCATTCATTAATTCGTCGGTTAGTCAGTCGATGTATCGACCGATCAACCAACCAACTCAACCAACCAACCCAACCAACCCAACCAACCAACCAACTCAACCAACCAACTCAACCAACCAACCAACCCATCCCCTTACCTACACAACCAAACCAATCCAACCCACCCACCTACCTACCGTCCAACCATCCACCAAGTAGGCAACTATCGTATACATGGACTGCAAATCGTGTTTTACATAATGCTTGTCCACAAACTAACCACTCTCTGAAATAGCTAAGCTCAAATCGATGTCCTTCATATAGAAAATCTCAATTAAAGATGGCAGTTTTTAAGTACTGCACAAAAATATTCGAAATCTCCGAGTATGCCTTCAAAGAGCGATTTCAGAAAGACATATTGCAAATAAAGAAAATTTAATTGATATTGACACAATGGGTGCTACATAATATAGCTGAGTTATTAAAGATACTATCAGTGATTTGAAAAATATTTGAAATGTGCAGGAATAGCTTCAAAGTGAAGGATAAGTCTGTAGAATTCTCATAAGTTACCTTTTCCAGCTGTAGAATTGACAGAAAAGGAAGAAAACGGCAGTGTTCCAAGATACGATTCGCCATTCAATTACGTGTTGTAGTAAGTGTCCGAACGGACAGTAATGACTAAAATCTCCGATTCTGTCCTTATTAGGTTGCTTCTGGTCTTATCATTTGCAGGGTAGGTTAGGATACCTATACTTGTTACATACATGTAAAAATCTGATTTTTGATGATTTTTTCGATTTGCCGATTTAGCAAATCACTGATAGTGTCTTTAATCCACCTTGTACCTATCAGTCAATAGCTTTAAACAGGTCTAGAAAACAACAAGCAATGCCATGCGAGACAAATTCAAGCATATAAGAAACATCTACAACCACTGCCACTATAGAGCCAATAGTGACTTCTTTCACCAACATAAATCTTGAATTGTGGAAATGATTCCTATAGGGTTTTTTCGTACGATCAACCCAATTCTACCCAATATTAGACTGTCCCACAGTCTCGGCTCTGTCTTCGGATTCAGGGCACAATAGGTTCGATTGACATAAAATCAAACTTATTTATTTATTTGGAATTGCACTTTTTACAACAGGCTTACTCACCAACATGATGTATCCATTGTATATACAAAACAAATCAAAAACTAAAATCCTAAAAAATCAGATCACTGAGCCCTCCTGGACCCTTGGACATCAGTTCTTTTAATACTGCGCTGACACCTTTTTGACCCCATGGTCACCCATACGCACTAATACGAACCATGTTAGCTGAGGATTTTTCATAATTTTTCGTGTCAAAGATTAATAATATCAGAGAGAGCTCCTGGTTAAGAAGTGATACTTCCATAGGTTTGGGTAATTATCTCACGGTTGGGTTTTTCCTGGGATATGTGTGGGCAAGTAACTGAATATGAGATTTTGGAGATCACCTATACATCATGCCTCTAAGATCCTCTCCCATTTTAGTTTACTAAGCAATTGTTAGAGTCTGTACTGTCATGCTGTACTGACAACAGTATCTATTATATTGTGAATACATCACTTGGTTCTGGCGTCTCGTTTCACTATTTTTAGATCCTAATGAGCTAACTATCGGCTTGTCAGCAATCTGCCCTTTTGTCCTAAGTGCTTGAAAGGGTTGGCGCAAAACAACTTAATGTCTATATGACAGTCAACAATTTTATGAACCTCGGCAAGCAGCGTACAAACATTTCCACAGCACTGACACTAGTCCACAATGACATCATGTGGTCAACAGGAGGAAAGGGGGGGGGGGGAAAGGGGGGGGGGGGGGGGGGGGGGGGAAAAGGGGGGGCGGTCGGAGATGCGCGGAGTGAGTGGTTGTCTGAGATCATGGAAAAAAGATCATACTAACAAATTTCACTTTTTATCTCAGCATCGGCACTTATGTGCCAAATACTTTAAACATCACATCGTGGGACTACGGTGTACGAACAGGGTGGGGGGGGGGTGACGAGAGCGAAGAAGGGGAGGAGGGAGGAAGAAAAGGGGCAGCAAGGCCAGCAAGAGGGAGAACGGAGTGCAGCAGGGACGAAACAGCAGCGGGGGAGCGGGGAGGGCGGGGCGTGAGGTAACTAAGTAGGTAGGGTGGGGAATGGTTGCGGGGGGGGGGTAGGGAAGCGTGAGTACCAACCAGGAAGTTAACGGATGACGACATGCAACATTGCAGTGGCACGGAAACGTGTGGTTGACTCTTTTTTTTTAACTGGTTTTTGAGATCTAAACTCACTGTGTCTAATGTATTATCTGCTGATGCAGTGTGAAAGATCCCACTGGCCCCTGACAGGTCATACACCAAATAATGTATTTACAATCATGCTCCAATTTCTATGAATGTCCAGGTCATCTGCAATCAATATCATCAAAAATGAGAAGCGCAGTATCAATGATATTGGCCAAACAGGTTCCGTTCCTGTGCAACACATTACACGTACTTTTTGTGTTATCAAGCATTCCCAAACGAAGATTGACACAATGGGATTTGTATTGTCCCATTGTACATCTTACTTATGATGGGGGGTCAAGCCCATGACATTGAGTTAAACCCAGGCCCATATAATCCTAAAGTTTCCTTGCCAGTTTTGCTCGTTAGCAGTGAAGTGGGGTCAGAAAGGTATTAGGTGTGACAGCTGCCTATGCTGGTAACATACAAACTGTATGGGAATGTCGACCCCACACTTATAACAACTGGACGGAACCAGGGTTATGGATCTGTGAAGCTTGTGGTGAACCAAACTATTCTGAGTGCCACCTGTTCAGTAGCTCTAGTTCTAGAGGCTTCCAATAGTTTCAGCTCGCAAAAAAAAAAAAAAAAATTGGCTTCAATGATTAGGATGGTAACCCTATTAATTGGTTATTCTCCAAAAGCCACGTCCCATCTCTCCCGTGAGAAAACTAAATATAGTGATCAGCTTACTTTCTAAAAAGAGCAAAAAAGTTGGTCGTTGAAGATTTCTTGTTTGTAAACTGTCAGAGCATAAAGGCCCACGTGAGCTCTGCATACCTGTATTGACACACACAGGGCCACACTTATAATTGGCACTGAGTCCTGGCTAAATGAAAACATTAGCACTTAATGAGGTCTTCCCATCTGACTTTACAGCAGTCAGAAAAGATCGGACACAAACGACGGGCGTGGTGGTGTTTTTTTTGTGGCTCTTAGGAATGATCTAATTGGTACGCACCAGGTTGAGCTCGACACTAAATGTGAAATTGTCTGGGTGCGCATTCAGCTTATACCGTGTAAGGACATTGTCATTGTGGGTTTTATCGTGTTCCCAACAATAATGATCTCACATTATCTCGAGGGGCCTTCAAGATCATCTTGTCCGCATCAACCCCAAAAGGGACTACAGTTTGCCCTCGGAGGGACTTTAAAACATGGGGACATAAACTGGGCCTCCAATTCGATCATTCCCTTCCCCGGAGCCAGAAATGTTGGTATGCAAGAACTCATGATTGAGATTGCCGACCAATTTGATCTTTCCCAGGTTGTCACAGTCTACCAAAGGAAGAGTTTGTTATATTTTTCTAACCAGCCTTATTGACAGATGGCACTTATGAACCGCGGGTAATGATCACGATGCTATTCCAGTTTAATTTGAACATGCCTTACAAATCACCAAAACTTATCAAATCCAACCAAGGAAGATCTTATGGTCCATAAAGCCAACATGCTGAAGTTAAACATGACCTCTTACAGCTTAATGATATCATAGCGTGAAGATCATCGCAGTTAAAGAAGACTTGGTCAGGTTTTTAAAAATGGTATAACCCAAAGGCAATGGACTCACACATAACCATTTAAATTTTCCTCCAAACAGAATAACCCTCCCCTGGATTTCCAAAAATATCGAAGGAAACTGGAGGAGTAAACAAGGATTTTCAACAAGACGGCAAGAAAATCTGGCAATACCTATGATCGGCAGCAGTTTAGGCAAATAGACAAGAGATCCAAAAAGGTTAAAGTTTGCATACTGGAGATGGGTTCGTAATATGTATTGAGTTCCTCCAAACAATTCTGGGGTTTCAATAAACGTACGCAAGGACAGTTTTGGTATTCCAACAAGCCTAAGAACGAAACGGCGATCTGGTTTCAGATAGCAAGGGCAAAGGCTGAATTTTAAATGCTCATTGAGTCAGTTTTTTACCAGTGAAAAGCCTATGGGTAACCTACCATCTCAATCAAAGTTCCCATTGAATGGAGATTTTGAGATACAACCTGAGGGGGTCTTAAGTTACTCAGGAGAGCTTGATGAAAACAAAGCTCACAGGCCTGCTGGTGCTTCTGATAATATTGTTAAGTCTTTCGCGCTTAAGGACTCACAGAAACACCGGTGCTAACCCCATATTTTCAGAAAATCATTAACACACAGGTATACTTCCTCAAGTCTGGCTCTTCAGCTAATTTCACCCCTTTCAAAAAAGGTGACAGGAGGGCACTGCCTCAAATTACCGGCCTGTTTTCTTAACCCAATGTGGTTGCAAACTTCTTGAAAACATATTCCATAGTAATATCATGCGCCATTTTTCAAAGTATCCACATCCTATCTGACAGACAACACGGTTTTCGTCAACAACACGTCCTACGAGAGAGTCAATTAATACTTCTGTTGATGACCTTGCTAGGCCTCTTGATAAAACCAGACTTCTATTGACAATGGGTATCATGGACTTTAGCAGGGCCTTCGACACAGTCGCCACATGCCGGGATTAATGTACAACTACGCAACTATGGGAATCACGGGAAGAACTCACCACATGGATTGAAACTTCTCTAAGTAGAACGCAAACAGAGTTGTTTTGTGGATGACGAACATTCGCCTTGGATCAGGTTAGATCGGGCGTCCCCCAAGGCACGTCTCGGCCCATTATTGTTCTTAACTTAACTAAACGACCTCCCTGATAACATCTCATCGGAGGTTCGTTTTGAGTTGCTGAACAACTCTAATTTATCGTACCCAACCACAATACTCTGATGTTCTGCATTTACAAGATGACCTTGACAAGTTGAATCATTGGCAAAACATGTGTCATAATGCCATTTAATGCCAAAAAATGTTTCACCTGTAAAAATTAACTCAACTCTATAACTAAAACCGCTCACCAATACAAGCTTTGGTCAGTCAGTGTTACAGGAACCGAGACCTCCCCTTATCTTGGTATTCATTTAACAAAAGACCTGAATGGGATACACACGTAAATCATGCTGTTGCTAAAGCCAAGAAACGTTTGGTGTATTAATTAGAAATCTTCATTCATGTACCACTGTTTGAAGGCTACTGCTTATTAATCATTGGTGCGCCCGCACCTTGCGAACAGCAGCTGTGTGTGGGACAACAGCAACCAGGCTCATACAAAAGGTGGAAGCGGTTCAGCGCAAAGCATCAAGCTTTGCCTGTAGAACTTACGACAGCTCAGCAGTGTGCCAAAAATGCTCACAATCTCGCCAATGATTGGGACTCATTGCAAATGCGTTGGCAGATTTGTCAAGACTTTCCATGCTCCATAAAAATCATCTCAGACCAAGTTGTCATACCAGCACACAAGTTTCCTCACAGCAGTCAGCCGCCCCCACTTGTCGCAACAATAGTCAAGCCTTTTTAAGACCCAGTACCAAAAAGAACTATTACCAGATTCTCTTTCTCCATCACGTAATCCGTCACTGAACATTTTACCTGATCAATTAGTCACTATACCATCCACCAAACCTTCAAGGAACAAGGTCAGATCAACACTTACGTAACTTCAAGATTAAATCAATTCTACGCTGCGCACTCACAGGACACTTATGCGTTTGGCTTCAGCACTTGAGCCGTTGCAGCGTTTCTTTCAAAGTCAAAAAAAGACGGACTTGTTCACCTTCTTGTCCCTTTCTTAGGTGTCAGCGCTACTTTTGATGTGATCGACTAGAGTGCTTTTTTGAAGATTTGCTTGGTGTCCACACTGTGTTCGAAATTTTAATGGTTTAAATCATTGGAAAAGAGGTGGGAGGTGGGCTTTCGCTCTATATCTTTTGCATCGCACATAAATTGCAATTTTTCGCATCTACTTTTAAAAGATTATCTTAACAGAATCGTTATTCACTTTCTCTCGGGACATTGTTCGAAAGCATGGCATGAAACTCCAAATGTAGGCTGGGCAATACCCTGGTTTCTATCTCTTCAATTACGGTCATTCTGTTGGTTTGACCGAAGCTGCCTCCAAATTGCGAATTGTATTGCTAGATTTATGAATGGCAATGACCTGCAAAATTTCCTGAAATTGAATGCTGAAAGAAGCGGTGTCTTGTATTGTCATCGTGCTCACCGTTGATAAATTTTAATCTATGGTGGCAGCATTTCAATTGCTGGTGTTAATGTTGGTGTCCAGTCAGACCCTGTAAGACAGCTTTGCTCATGCACTTGTAACATCGCAGCTTAATTATTGTACCCTATATGAAAACTCGCAAATGTTAGTGAACCCTCCTGCCAGAGTAATCTTCAGAATACGCAAGTTTTTTATTATTCAACCACATCGAACCTTATTGTTCTGCATTGGCTGCGCTGCCACAAACAGAGTAATCGATTTGGAAGTTCCACTGTTAATCTATAAAACACTTCACTAACAGGCCTCTCAGACATTTCTGACATGTGTCAACACTGACGTCCAATAAAGACTCTCCGTCATCTTGTTCAAAACTTCTTAATTCCAACCAAGGACAACCCTGCGGTTTCATTGCTCACAGATCAGTTTTGTTTACCGCACCCAAAGTTTTGAATAATCTTCTATCAGATCAAGAACAAGCCCGCATGACCACGTCGCAAATCTTTTTTTTCCAGGGGAGGCTTATTGCATTACCTACTGTATTTTTGTGTTTAGCGCCTTTGAACATTTTGTACCGATTTGGTCGCTTTATAAATGTCATTTTATTGATTGAGAATTATTTTCAGTTACAGAAGAAGCCATTCCCTACCACAGTGTTCTTTTCATCTCTTCCCCTCAAGCTTACCTTTTTTGGATACTTACTTTCTTCCCCTTTGTCACTTTCAACTTTTTCACGCAGACCATAATTGTTTACTCTCTGAAATCAAATATAATTAGTTAAATTCCATGTGTAACGTCCTTTTGGAATATTCCTATTAGACGGGGCAAAGAAACAGTTCGATTTTGTTCGCGTCATGACGCGGCTTTATGTCAGAAAGTTTTTACAGGAGGGAGATGGAGCACAAAGATGAATTGCAAACATATAGACATTGTGTACGCGTCGGTTGGCTTATGCGCGTTACATTTGATCATGCTCCAGGCCAGGGATTTTCATCTCTATGTGTGTGTGTTGAGCATATTGAATGCCTACGAACCATTGCGAACCCATGAGTTATAAAGTAACGATTAATTAAGCTAAATGTTTTATTGTTGTTGATGGTTCCCTGTTTTGCCAAAAGTATTCATGAAGATGGTTTAGGGTGCCTAATTGCTATAGTGCGGAAATTTTCAAAGTGAACTTCTAACATGCTTTGTTGAACATCAGCTCACATCGTTCCCTCCCATCATGGCCTAAACATCATCGGGTAGCGGTCCTGGCTGGTCGTTGGAGTAAACAAGTAAGTTCTGGTGTGGCAACTGGTCTTTTGTTGTTATTTCATCTGATTACCAACCATTTAAGTAACTTCTACAGCAACATTGCATTTGCTACTTAAAACTGGTGTTTTGAGATCTAAACTCAACTCACTGTGTATATGTATCTCTTCTGAATCGTTTGTGAACGCTCCCACTGTCACTGACATGTCATACCAAATAATGTTATACAAGTCATGCATATTCCAATCTATCCAATGTCCAGGCATCTTGGCCCTCAATATCATTCAAAAATGAGAGCGCAGTATCACTGATATTGGCCAAACAGGTTACGTTACGTGATGCACCATTACCGTAACTTTTGTGGTATCAAGCATTCCACAGAATATTGACACCAATGGTAAGCCTTGTATTGTCCTATTTGTACATCTTTACTTATGGGGCAATGCCCATGACATTGAGTTAAACCCAGGCCCCTATAAGCCTAACTTTCCTTGCCAGGTTTTTGCTCGTTAGCATGAAGTGGGGTCAGAAAGGTATTAGGTGTGACAGCTGCCTATGCTGGTACCATACAAAACTGTATTTAATGTCGACCCACACTTAGACAACGGGACGGAACCAGGGTTATATGGATCTGTGAAGCTTGTGGTGAACCACTATGTCTTAGTGGCCACCTGTTCAGTAGCTCTAGTATAGAGGCTTCCAATAGTTTCAGCAGTCTTGCTTCAATAATGAGGATGGTACCCTATTAATTGGTTCTCCAAAGCACGGTCATCTCCCTTTGAGAAAACTAAATAGTGATCAAGCTTACTTTTCTCTACAAAGAGCAAAAGTTGGTTCGTTAGAGATTTCTTGGTTGTAAACTGTCAGAGCAATAAAGGCCAACGTGACGCTCTGCATACCTGTATTGTACACACACAGGCCACACGTTATAATTGGCACTGAGTCCTGGCTAAATGAAAACATTAGCAACAATGAGGTCTTCCCATCTGACTTTACAGCAGTCAGAAAATATGGGACACACCACTACGGGCGTGTGGTGGTGTTTTTGTGGCTCTTAGGAATGATCTAATTGGTATCCACCAGGTTGAGCTCGACACTAATGTAAATGTCTGGGTGCGCCTTCAGCGTACTCGGTTTGTAAGGACCTGGTCATTGGGGCTTTTTAAGTGTTCCCAACCATATGATCTCATTATCTGTAGCTTTAATGATCTCCCTTGTCCCGCTCAACAAACACCCAAAGAAATGGACTAAAGTTTGCCTCGGAGGGGACTTTAACATGGGCGACATAAACTGGGCCTCCAATTCGATCATTACGGGCCAGAAAAATTTGGTGCAAAGAACTAATGATTGAGGCGACCAATTTGATCTTTCCCAGGTTGTCACAGAGTCTACCAAGAGCATAGTTTGCTGATAATTTTTCTACCTAGCCTGATTGAGGGGTCATTACGACCCGGGTATGTGATTCACGATGCTATTCCATTATGGACATGCTTACATCACCAAAACTTATCAAATCCAAACCAAGGAAGAGCTGTATGGTTCATAAAGCCAACAATGCTGAGTTAAAAAATGACCTCTTGACGCTTAGTAATGATATCATAGCTGAAAAGAGTCATCCCAAGTGAGGAAGACTGGTCAGTTTTAAAAATGGTTAACAAAAGGCACATGGACCCACACATACCATATTCAATTTTTCCTCCAAAAAGAATAACACTCCCCCCTGGATTTCCCAAAATATCAGAGGCAAAATGAGGAGAAAACAGAGGATTTTCAACCAGGCAAGAAAATCTGGCAATACCTATGATCGGCAGCAGTTTAGGCAAATACGAAAAGAGATCCAAAAAGAGTTAAAAGTTGCATAATGGAGATGGGTTCGTAAAGATGTATTGAGTCCTACAACAAATTCTGGGGTTTCATAAAAAAGTTAAGCAAGGACAGTTGGTATTCAAGCCAAGAAAGAACGGCGATATGGTTTCAGATAGCAAGGGCAAGGCTGAAATTTTAATGCTCATTTGAGTCAGTTTTACAGTGAAAAGCCAGGGCAACTCTACCATCTCAATCAAAGTTCCCATTGATGGAGGATTTTGAGATACACCAGGAGGGGTTCTTAAGTTACTCATAGAGTTTGATGAAAACAAAGCTCCAGGGCCTGATGGTGTTTTTTGCTTCTGATAATATTGTTAAGTCTTTCGCTGAAGAAACTCACACCGGTTGCTAACCCCTATTTTCAGAAATCATAAACAAGGTATACTTCCTCAAGTCTGGCTCTCAGCTTAATATTCCACCCTTTTCAAAAAAGGTGACAGGGCAACTCCTCAAATTACCGCCTGTTCTTTAACCCAAATGTGTTGCAAAATTCTTGAAAAATAATTCATAGTAATATCATGCGCCATTTTTCAAAGTATACATCCTATCTGACAGACACAACGGTTTCCGTCCACAACACTCCTAAGAGAGTCCAATTAATACTTACTGTGAGACATTGCTAAGGCCCGTGATAACCAGACTTCTATTGACATGGGTATCATGGACTTTAGCAGGGCCTTCGACACAGTCGCCCACATGCGATTAATGTACAAATACGCACTATGGCATCACGGGAAGAACTCACAAATGGATTGAAAATTCTCTCAGTAACGCAAAAACAGAGTTGTTGTGGATGACGAACATTCGCAGGTGGATGCAGGTAGATGGCGTCCCCCAAGGCACCGTCCTCGGCCATTTATGTTCTTAACTTACATAAACGACCTCCCTGATAACATCTCATCGGAGGTCGTTTATTTGCTGACGAATGCGATTTATCGCTACCAACCACACTAACTCCTGATGTTCGGCGTTACAGATTGACCTTGACAAGTTGAATCATGGGCAAAAACAGTGGCAGAGAATTAATGCCAAAAAACTGTTTCACTAAAAATAACTCACTCTAGAACTAAAACAGCTCACCAATACAAGCTTTGGTCAGTCAGTGTTACAGGAAGCACAGAGATCTCACACTTATCTGGGTATTCATTTAACAAAAGACCTGAAATGGGAAACACCACGTAAATCATGCTGTTGCTAAAGCCAAGAAAGTTTTGGTCGTCGTAAGGAGAAATCTTCATTCATGTACCCATGATTTGAAGGCTACTGCTTATTAATCATTGGTGCGCCCGCACCTGCGTACAGCAGCTGTGTGTGGGACAACAGCAACCAAGGGCTCATACACAAGGTGGAAGCGGTCGCGAAAACGCAGAAGCTTTGCCTGTAGAAATTACGACAGATCTAGCAGTGTGACAAAAATGCTCCAATATCTCCAATGGGAATCATGCAAATGCGTTGGCCAGATTTCAAGACTTACCATGCTCCATAAATATCCTCAGACAAGTTGTCATACCAGCACAAAAAGTTTCTTACAGCAGTCAGCCGCCCCACTCGTCGCAACAATAGTCAAGCCTTTTTAAGGACCCAGGACAAAAAGAACATACCACGATTCGTTCTTCCAGCAACAATAGTCAAGGAACATGTTACGGATTTTTCACAAACAATTTTAGTCCACTATCCACACACAAACTACAAGGAACAAGGTCGCAAACCACTTACGTAAACAACTTCAAGATTAAATCATTCTACACCGCGCACTCACAACACTTTGCGTTTGGCTTCAGCACTTGAGCCGTTGCAGAGGATTCTCAAAAGTCAAAAGACGGGCCTCACCGTTCTTGGCCTTTTGGTGCAGCGAATTTTTGATGTCATTCGACTATGATGTGCTTGTTTGAGATTTGCATGGTGTCCAATGGTTCGAAAGTAAGGTTTACATCCTATCATGGTTCATCTAAGAGAAGGCAGCGCACATAAATGGCAAGTCTTCAGCTACTTTTAAAAGATTTATCTAACAGATATTCGTTATTCACTTTCTTCGGGAAATATAGTTCGAAAGCCTGGCATGGAAAATCCAAATGTAGGCGGGCAATACCCGGTTTCTATTCTTCAATTACATCATTCTGTTGGTTTGACCGAAGCTGCCTCCAAAAATTCGAATTGTATTGCTAGGGATTTATGAATGCATGACTGCAAACTTTCCTGAAATTGAATGCTGAAAAGACAGCGGTTCTTGTAATTGGCACTCGTGCTCACCTGATATAAGTTAATTATGGTGGCAGCATTCAATTTGCTGGTGTTTACTGTTGGTGTCCAGCAGACCCTGTAAGACAGCTGCTCATGCACTTGTAACATCGCAGCTTATTATTGACACTATATGAAATCCCCCAAAATGTCAATGAACCTCATGACAGAGTAATCTTCAGAAGACGCAAGTTTTATTCAACCACTCGAACCTCTATTGTTTCGCATGGCTGCGCTGCCAATCAAACAGAGTATCGATTTGGAAGTTCCACTGTTAATCTATAAACACTTCACTAACAGGCCTCTCAGGACATCTTCTGACATGTTTTCACACTGAAGTCAATAAGAGACATCTCCGGTCATCTGGTTCAACTTCCTAATCAACCAAGGACACCCTGCGTGTCATTTGCTCACAGATTCAGTTTGTTACGAACCAAAGTCTTGGAATAAGCTTCTAATAGATCAAGAAAAGCCCGCATACCAAACGCAAATTTTTTTTAAGGAGGCGGATTAGCAATAACTGTATTTTTGTGTTTAGCGCCTTTGAACATTTTGTACCGATTTGCGCTTTATAAATGTCATTGTTAGTGATTGATAATTATTTTGCAGTTACAGACGAACATCCCTACAGCAGTGCTTTTATCTCTCTCCCCTCAAGCTTCCTTATTTTGATTACTTCATTTCCCTTTGTCACTTTTCACGCAGACATAATTGTTAATCTCTGAAATCAAATATATTAGTTAAATTCAATGTGTAACGTACTTGTGGAAATTCCTATTAGACGGGGCAAAGAAACAGTTCATTTTGTTTCGTCATGACGCGGCTTTATGTCAGAAAGTTTTTACAGGAGGGAGATGGAGCACAAAGATGAGTGCAACATATAGACATTGTGTACGTCGGTTGATTATGGCGTAAATTTGATCATGCGCAAGGCCAGGGAAATTTTCATCTATATGTGTGTGTGTTGGGATATGATATGCCTCAAACATGCGACCCAATGAGGTATAAAGTACGATTAATTAAGAAGAAATGTTCATTGTTAGTTTATGGTTCCCTGTATTGCAAAAGTATTAATGAAGATGTTTAGGTGCTAAATTGCTAATAGTGCAGGACATTTCAAGTGGAACTTCTAACATTGCTGTTGTTGAACACGTCAGCTCACATCGTTCCCTCCCAAATGCTTGAATATATCTAATGGGTGAAATTAACGAACGTTATTAGCTTGAGTTTGCTGATACAATGAAACATACCTGGTTTGTTGGTGGTTGCTTGAGTTCTTTTTCTTTCATGGGATTTTTATATCAAAGAAGAGCATATTTTTCCAAGTGTTTGCATTTGTTTCGAAACTTAATCATCGTCAATAAAAAAACTGCGGATTCATGAATCCGGCAAAAGTATTCATGCGATTTGTTTTGTTTAATTTCTTGAAGAATTCGTTAATGTCTTTGTAAACCATTCGTCGTAATTAAAAAAAGTTATCTTCAGCAAAGAGTTCAACAGTATGTAGTGCCCTTATCCTAAATAATAACGTTGTTCTTTTCATGAACTACAAGATCAAGATCATTATTTTCAGTGACTTGGTTTTGTTTTAGGCTGAGTAAAATTATACAAATTAACCCATCACTAATTGCAATAAAAACCAACTTTCTGATTTGTTTCTAGAAACAGTCATAGAATAACATATCAAAGTACCTTTGGTAGAAAGAGTTAGGAACATGGCCAAAACGGTGGAAAAATTCACACTGGGGCCAAATTTTTAAAATCTCAATTTACTGAATTTAACACAAACGTGTGTTACCAAGTATAAAAATGTGTAGTTTGCGTTATGTGTGGACCATAGTTAAATGATGCAAGATGAGGATTCTTCAAGGTCATTCTGGGGCTGAAAGATAACGTAGCAATATCTATGAAAAGGTGTCAAATTGTTTGCTTAAGTAGGTATTAACCCTCAGTATCCCATTCGGTATTTTTTTACATCCCTTGTACATAATTAGAGCAAAGCGTGTTGAAGATCTACACAGTCGGCCAGGCTATGGGGGGGGGGGGAGGTGATCATCTTTAGTCCTGAAAAGTACAACGACGAATGCATCAAATTGATTAAATGACGATTTAAGACGAACGAATAAATTGGCCAGCCATTTTCGATGAAATCAAAGCCCTGAAGGTGACCTGAACCTGTTTTTTATAGCGTAAAATTATACGTTATTTCAATCAGCATAAAGTGACACGCATGTCGGCGAACAATAACACAATTAGAAACACCACTTATTTTGACACCCGCGAACAAAAAAAAAGCAAAATAGACTGAAATTAAGAAGATAGTTGCGACGGACAGAAAAGACTATAATATGAAGGAAAACTAACAAAAGAGTAGACACAGAACATTGAGGAGTCAGAAGAGAGAGAAAAAACGAATAGAAATGGAGGAGGAGGAGGAAGAGTAGAGAAAAAAAGATATAGCTAGGGGAGAGGAGAGGCAGAGGGGATGAGGGGAGAGGAGAACATTGGACAGATAGACAAACTGAAAAGCATGAGTGCGAGAGGAAATATTTCTGTCTCTTCTGCATCTTGTTATCTGTCACACTCTGGTCCAAGTTTTCTCACCCTCTTCGTCTCCTTTGGTCTCTGTCCTCCTTTGTTTCATATCTCTTCCTGCTTCTTCCTGTCTATATCATCACTCTGGCTGCCGATGCCCGCATTTCCTTTTCTGACTCTCTCTTTCTGCTGGAGTCGTACTTTTTTGCTGTCGGGCTTACTGTCCTTTTTTTTTTTTTTTTCTTTTTTTTTCCCTTTTCCCTAGTCTTGCTCCAATTTTATGTTCTCATATTGTAAGAGCTCAGGCGCATTTACTAATATAAACATTGCCATATCGATTGAGAAGGCCGCATCACGTCAGGCAATTCAGCGTGGTTGGTCGAACCATGATCTTGGCCGGCCGTTTAATCTGCTGGCTCACCGTTTCACCAGACTTACCCCTTCTGGCAGATTAGAAATCACAAGCCTTGGATGCTATAGGTTGTCTTGCTCGTAATTGCTTGACTTGAGTGCTACCTTGGATACATTGAAAATGCATTTTGATAAAATGCTTGAAAAACCACTTTTGGTATCACAGGCTTACTCTTGCCTTGGTTCGATCATATGTACGATCGTAGACCCGAGTGATGATTAACAATGGAATGCCCATCAGCATAGTTTCAACTCTCTGTCCTCAGGGACAATCATAGCGACAAGGTTCCATAAACTCATCCCGAACAGTGACGTGATTACTAGGGATCACAATGTTAACTTTCACTAGTCTTACGCTGATGATACTCAGCTTTTCTGTGAGTTTGCTCCAATATTCCAGGCAATTGTGACCGTGCTCTTCGAACTTCAAGGCTGTATATCTTACATGACACCCGGATGTCATAACATGGCAGATGAATCGAGAGAGACAGAATTGATTGTCTTGCCACGCCCTGTGTTTTGAAAAATAGCATTAAAAGGTGCAACAGGAATTTTGGAGCATCCATAATTGTGTCAAATGTAGTGAATTTATACAGATTAGACACTCCATAGATTTTCTACCTTGTATTTTGCTACAGAAAGCATTAAAGGGAAAACAAAAGGCGATTTATGAATGGCTTGAATTTCAATATAAAAAATAGGCTGAATTGTGTATTTGCTCCTATAGGAAATTTAAAAATTTCACAATTTTTGATACCCAAAGAAATAATTTTCAGCTTAATCCCTTGCACATGGGATACTTTGATAGAAAGCTTTAAATTAGTGCAAAAATCAGGAATTTTTACATTTTTAGGGACACTGTTATTTTAAATCTATCGTTGCACCTTTCAATAGAGTTAGATATTGGCAACACCTTTGTTTTCCAATGTGTATGCGTGTAAAGGATCATCATCATGTCATCATGGCACCCGTAAGTCGCAAGAGACCATGGATAAAGCGCCCACATGGAGTCACAGGTTAGGTGAACCTCGACACTGCTGAAGAGGGCCAATCCTAAGGTGGCAGTCTCTGCCACATGTGCTACATATATAGGAGGTCACAGCTGACTATCCAAGCATCTGTGCAGCTTTCTTTTTAGCTCGCTGCTTCTCAAAACGGCTTAGATCTGTTGTTCCCAAGCTAAAGGTGTTGATTCACTGTTCTCCGCCAAATGTGACGACCGTCAGCAAGTCTCTCCAGACCCAATGTCGAAGTTCAGGGTACACATATCACGCTTACAATATCCTTGTAGCGGAGCATGGGTCGACCAACTTTAATTTACTCTTGCCAGATGTAAGCTCAGCATACATGTACTCTTTCGGTAGACGCCATCATCATTCGACGGAGATGGCCCAGCCATCGGAGTCGGCGTTGTCTAAGAAATGATAGATGGTGGAAGTCAATTCGAGTCAGGATCTATGAATTTGACACCATGTCCTTCCAAGTGGCACCCAGAATGCGTCTAAATAAGCTGCAGATGGAAGCTGTGAGTTTCTTCTCCATGCTTAGAGTATGTAGTCCATGACTCACTACCATACAGTAATGTGCTGATAATGCAGGCGTTGTAAAACTGCTTGCCTTTGTCTTACTGGACAGCTTCGGATTTTCCCCCCCTCACACACGCGTTGTAAGCCGGGCAAGAGTAGCTGCAGCCTTACCAATGCGTTTGCCGATTGCTGCATCGAGAGCCAGACTGTCAATGATGGTGGACCCTAGGAGGTGAAGTCCTGAAAACCTAAGTGTTTAATGGTCGATGTGATGACAGGTCATGACGTAATCACAGACAGAATTAAGGCAGATGGAGCGTGGGTGGACCTTTTCTGAGCTTCCTTACAGAAAAGGATGTCAAACATCAGCCCTTGACAAGGATCAGAGTCCTTACTACAATGGCTGCCCTAGATGCTGTCCCTACAGTGGATGAACTGACAGGGCCATCAACAGTCTATCATCCGGGAAAGCCCCGGGGAATGATGGAATACCACCAGACTGATTAATTTAATCCTTAGGATTGTCGGCAAAGTTTTTGCCCGTGTTGCGTTAATGCGTCTTCAAGTCCTGGCTGAAAGGGTGAATCCTGAGTCTCAGTGAGGATTTCGTGCTGGCAGATCAAACGATCGATATGATATTCTCCATAGCCCAACTACAGAGAAGTGAAAGAGAACAACAGGAAGCACTTCTACCATGCTTTCATAGGACCGGACCAAAGCCTTGACCTGGTTAGCGG